>JASFAT010000928.1:0-39263 GCA_031353405.1 Baronia brevicornis | reverse complement strand
GTTACGCGCGCCCACGCTGCGTCAAATGCGCGGGCGATCATCCTTCCGCGGAGTGCCCTCGCACCCCGGAATCTCCCGAACCCCCCGCTGCATTCTCTGCAGCCAGGAGGGCCACACAGCCAACTACGGAGGCTGCCCTCGCGCTCCCCGTAGAAATCGCACCCGCGGCGGCGAAAAACTTCGCCACAAACGAAACGCAGCAATTGCAGCTGCAAAAAACAACAGTTCGTTGACAATGGCCACACAAACGGCCACACAAAAACCCGCGGCCCCTTTGCCTTTGTCTAAGGCTATTAGCGTACCTCCGCACACACCTGCGCCGCCGCAAACAAAGACAAACCCCCAGTCCGCGGAATCAAAACCCGCCCGGGGTAATAAAGTCCCAACACCCATTGTTCGCCAAAACGCGTGGACAAAGCCGCTGTATCCCAACAAAGCGGTCACTAATCCGCTCATTAGCGCGCAAGATAAACCCGCCCAAGTGTTATCTACCCCGGAACCGAACGTCGCCAACAACAATACCAGCGACTTAATCGCCGACTTCACGTTCGTTAGCGAATTTTTGGCTTCCGTTAATATGACGGAAGTACGCACTCTCGCGCACAAAATTAGGACCGCTAGAAACGGTCAAGATAGGCTCAATGCGATGGTTGCGCACATGAGCCTAATAAACTCATTGTGGGAATTTCAAGCCCACTAATAATCATCAATGCTTAATTTATTTAGCACATCCGACATCATCATCACTTATCTACAACCATAAATGGCTACTCTAGGTAGAATCGAACCTCGCTCCTTGACTGTCGCGTACTACAACGCGAACAGCCTCGGCTCCCGATACACCAAACCGCAACAGCGCAACGAAATTGCTGAATTCCTCCGCGATTACTCGATCGATGTTATGCTTATTCAAGAGAGCTTTCTAAAACCCAGTGCTCGCGATCCAAAAATCGCAAACTACAATATTGTCCGAAATGACAGGCTCCACTCTAAAGGCGGTGGCACCCTTATCTATTGCAAATACAAAAAGTCTCTGCACTTTATTCCGCTTGACACCCCGTCACTGTCCAACATTGAGGCATCACTATGCATGATTGCCATGACCGGCCACACGCCCATCACCTTAGCCTCTGTCTATCTTCCCCCCACAAAGAATGTAATCAAAAAAGACATTGAGACCCTCCTCAATTTAAATCCAGCAGTCATTCTGTGCGGAGACTTAAACTCCAAACATCACAGCTGGAACTCCACCACAGTTAACACTAACGGCAATACCCTATTCAGACTATCAGCTCAATTACAGTTCGATGTAATTGCACCCCAATCACCGACGCGTTACCCTGCCTGCCCGGGCCAGCCACCCCAAGTTCTCGACATTACCCTATTAAAAATCATCTCACTAGATATTCACTCAATTGAAACCCTCCATGAATTAGATTCTGACCACACTCAAACTAGGCCAACCTCTCATCTCCCTGGTCACTACAAAGAAAATTATCAATTGGCGCAAACTAGCGTCCAACTTAGAGTCTTCTAGCTCTGCCCACTTACAAAATATACCCTCCAACATAGACTCCCACAATGCTGCTCTTCAAGCAATCAACTCTCTGTCCGCTCACATAAGCACATCGATCGACGTCTCTTCGAAAGAGGTCCGAGCGACAAATGATCGCCGCTGGGCCCTCCCCGGAGATCTCAGGCGTCTGATTAGAGTTAAAAATACCGCCCTTAGGCGGTACGATCTCTACAAAACTGACGATAACCGTTCCCGGCTACGCCGCCTGCAAAGGGCTGTAAAAGAGCGCATAGCCGAGTTTCGGAACCAAACCTGGGACAACCTGCTTGCAGACTTATCGCCAGACAACCACGCATACTGGCGCCTGGCAAAGACTCTCAAGACAGACTCCTCCGCGACCCTCCCTCCGCTTGTCAGATCTAACAGCACTGCGCTCGCGTTTGATGAAATGAAAGTTTGGAAGCAGTTTTACGTGTTGCTACAAGTAAATTTGAGCCAAATATAAAAAAGATTGTAAGCACTATGCAGTGCCACGCTTCAAATTAATAAATTCTTTTTGAATTTTAATAAATTATTATCAATTCTTTATTGTCTTTAATTAGCTATACTTCTGGCGGCCGGCCCGCCATCAGTTCATGATTTGCCCGAGTGGCCCCTAGTCTTCATTAGTCTGTGCAACCATGCTTTAAACTCTAATACAGGGTGTCCAATAGGAAGTTGCTGAAACTAATTGGCTGTCATTTCAAAACATATGCACAGAATCAGAAAAGCCAATTTTCTTTGAATAGAGGAAACTTTGCAGTTTTAAACGCACATAAATAAAAATCGAGTTGAATATTTTTTATGTCAGTTTATTACATCTCATAAAAGTAATGAAAAAATACAATGATTAATGATACACATTTTCGAAATGCGAACCGTTAGATTGTGCACAAAAATCAATTCTCTTTCGAAAATTGTGAAAAACTGTATCCAATATATCGTTTGTAATGCCGCGAACCACTTTCTGGATGGCTGCAATCAGTTCTTCTACTGTGCTGGGGTTATTAGCGTAACAATGATCTTTTATGTAACCCCACAAGAAAAAATCACAAGGGTTTAGGTCCGGTGAGTACGGGGGCCATTCTAGTCCACCTTGAACAAATTTAGGGTACCCCAGACCGATTACTCGATTCCCATATACGCGATTAATAGCTTCAAACACCTCATGAGTCCGGTGCGGCGTCGCTCCATCTTGCATGAAGTAAAAATTCTTGACCAATCCTCTCTTTTTTGCATGAGGGAAGAATTTCGTTTCCAAAAGCTGTTTGTAACTCTCTCCTGTCACCGTAGATTCCAAGAATTGTAAATAAATCCCCTTTACTGAAATCGCTGCCCATGCCGTTACTTTCTGTGGATGAAGGGACTTCGCTAGCGATATGTTGGGATTTTCCGTTCCCCAAAACCGATAATTTTGCTTGTTTACGTACCCATCCATCCAAAAATGTGCTTCATCAGAAAAAATAATCATTTTCTCATTAAATTCTTCGGCTTCAAACATTCCCGTAATAGTCTTACAAAATTCGATGCGTTTCGTCATGTGATGTTGAGTTAACAATTGATGAGTGCTTATTTTATACGGATGAAACTTCAAAAAATATTTCAAAATGTTGTGTAATGATGATTTGGTTATGTTCAATACTTGAGCAGCTTTTCGAATCGAATGATTTGGATTTTGTTTGAAATAATTCTCAACTTCGTTTATCTTCTCTGGTGTAGTCACCGTAACAGATGGGCCTGGCAACTCGTGTCTACGGTCCTGGAGTGTACCATACTTCATGAAGTTATCGATTATTCTACAAAAATTAACGTAAAATTAGTACTTCAATACAGTTTAATTGAATTGAAACACGAGTGTGATAGATAAATATGAGTAAATATTAAATTCTTACCTTTTCAGAGTGTTTTCGCTGGCAACTCTATGAGTTCCAAACTTAGTTCGAAACCCTCTATACGCATTACTATAAATTTTTCCTCTCGAGAAGAAGCACTCAATAAGATATACTTTTTCTTCCGTGGTGAGCTCACTCATTTTGACGCGCACGTACTTGCTTCAACCACGGCTGGAACAAAACTGCGGGGCCTCAGGTATGCGCCTGAGAAAGAGGGACCCCTATTAAATTCATTGAGGGAAGGGACACTCATTTAGTTTCAGCAACTTCCTATTGGACACCCTGTATAAAAGAAATTTGTATAAGTGATTTTAAAAATCCATTCGAAAAAATTTCCTTTGTAAAATATATAATATACTTAAAAACACTACTGTTAAAATTCATATCTATCATAATAAGATAATTTAACCATTCCTTAGTGAAATCCCTATTATATTATATTAAAGGACAATTACCGACTTGCCTGTCTCTGGGCATTTAGGTTACGTAAGAATGCTGAAAAGAATTCAAGAAAAATACTTTTGGAAAGGAATGCTAACTGACATTGAAAACTATGTCAAATAATGTAATCTTTGCCACGAAAATAAAGTATTTTGTAAAACGAACAGAGCTCCCATGCAGATCACTAACACTTTTGCCGGAAATTGGTACTACAAAACTTAAATACATTTCAACTTTACAGGACGATCTTATTAAATTCTCCGTTGCATATTCTACGAAGTCAACTTCAGCCGAAGAAATAAGCGATTGCTTGTTCCATTTCAGTACCATATTTGGCATACCTCAAACAATCCTTACGGATCAAGGTAATAATAACTTCACAGCGGATTTATTTAACAGAACTTGTGAATTTTTAAAAATCAAATACCTAATGGTCGACTCCTTATCATCCTCGAACTCAGAGGGCCCTTGAGCGCAGTCATTCAACCCTTAAGGAATATTTAAAGTCTTTTGCGAACCAACATCAAGACAACTGGCCTCGATACGTATATACAACGATGCTCACTGACAATACTAAGGTCCAATAACTAAAAAAGATACATAAAAAAGTACTACTAACTGTACGCCATATGAATTGTTATTTGGTCACAAACCCAATCTTCCCAGCTCCATTTATAATTTCACATCTAACGTAACATACCCCGAAAATATAAAAATGATACAACACAAATTACAACATTCCCGCAATAAAGCTTTATAAAATATAGGTCAATCAAAACGAAACTCGAAGAACTATTATGATAATCATTCCCGGCCCGTAATTTACAAAGTTGGTGAAAGAAAGTTATCACAGTGCTTTTCCATTGGGATCGGTCTTGAGCGACGCGCATCACTTCAAGCTATGTCAACCCGATGGATTTCATTTCGGTAGGGGTGGGAAGCTGAGGTATGGTTTAGGTGGGAGCTCCGATTAAATGAGTTGAGGCTCCCTATAAAATGCCAAATATTCATCTGCTGTGTCAGTTGTGGGACACCAAGGGAGAGCAGAACCTTAGCCAGTCCGAGTCATCCACGTCCCCGTCGTCCAACTCGGAGCCTGCTACAGCTGCGCAACTGCGTAACTGCTCTCGCGAGCTGTAGATGCTAAGGATGCAGGGTAAAAAACGAGTGTTCTGCGCCCTAAAACAGAACCAACTCACTAGGGAGGATACCCGAAGAAAACAGAGTCAGTCTGAACTCTGAGGCGGCAGCCCCGCCAACAGATAATGATACAGCGGGCTAATCACCCTCTTGCCTGAATTAAACCGATTAAAGAAACTCAAACGGTGAAAACCGGACCGATCAAAAAAAACGTTTAAAATTACATAAAGCCTTGTCACCCATATGAATGGGCTCTTACAGGATTGTTAAAATACACGCATTTAACACAGCATCCCTTTTAATAAAAACATGTTAAATATCACTACGACGAATTAAAATCAGCCACTGACCACCACTCAACAGTAGGTCGTAGGTACTGTAGTGATAAATTAATAAATGTATCACTAATGCAATGGATATTTTTATATTATTTCTTTTTAAATTCGTTATTTGAAACTTAAAAGAAATAGTTCTGTATTAAAACAAAAGATTAGTCCAACTTACGTCTCCAGAATAGACATGTCATCCATTCAGCACATATATAAAATGTAAATTGAAAAGTGTTGATAAAATATTATAAAGAATGAATATGAGTATGATATAAATGTACAATGAAACAAGAAAAATAAATTAATATCGTTTTGAAGAATTTTTATTAGAAGAAACCCCTTAAAGATCCCGGGTGTGGCCGTAAGTAGAACAGCAGGCACGCCACAGTACTGCAGTGATACATATATAAATGTATCACTAATGTCTTAAAACTTTTTATTTGAATATAATTAAATCTTATATATTCTATTACTTCTTTTTACATTCGTAATTTTAAAATTTAAAATAAAAAAGAAATAAATTGTTTAAGAAAAACAATAGGATTAGTTTGACTAACGTCCTTCAATTGACATGTCACCTTTCCGCCATAAGAAATTGAGATTGTAAAAGGTGAAATTTATTAATATAAAATGAATTTTAAATCAATTTCATTTGGAAGTCGCCTTATCAGTACGGAGGGCACTTCACATGGTGTGGCGCCGCGTAGATAGAAGACTATGCATAAGCACGGCATAAGACTGCATAAGCAGAGCAGAAGACAATGCGATTGAGAAGACGTCATTGTAACGAGAAAAGTGATGTTGCTGCGACTATAGGAAAATAAAGTAAATGTAGAAATGTTTTGAGTAGTATAGAACTCGAATTTGTCTGAGAATGTTATAGACTAGGGAATGGTTAAGAATGTGGCTTCGTTGCTTCATTGATTTACAATGATACATTAATAAATCAATTTGATTTGGAAGAGTTTAATTATAAACGAAGATAAAACGCCCTAAAGATCCCGTGTGTCGCCGTATCAGTACTCAACAGTACTTTTATTAACTTAAGGTTAGGAATGATACCTTATAATTTTCTTTCATTGTTTCAGCGCTTCACAACAACTTGATCTCCCAATAACCACAAGTACTGCTATTACCTTTGACCATGACCATGCTGGCAAAATGAAAATTAAATCAAGCCATATAAACGCGATCACACGTATTAATATCGCATTTATTAGTTCACACTTAGAAAATCTACAGACGGTATTAAGCACTGCCGAGATTTCAATGTCAACAAACTCACACTATAGGGGAATTAGAATGTAATAATAGTTGAGAACCTTACACTGTTCAATATCATGATTTGAGTAACTAATATTCGGCTATTTCTCATTTTATTAATAGAAGAATCAAACGCGGCGCGTGGATAGGTGGTGTAGGCGCCGCTTTTAATACAATATTTGGTACTTTAGACGCAGCACGATATGATGATGCAATTACTGCTGTACAAAACGATGAGAAAACTCTAGCTTGATTAATGAAACAAAATATTTTAGTAACCACGTCAACAATTTCTAACTGTTGATTCAACGATGCCACCGATACTCTTTGAAAACCTTAAAAACATTTCAATTTTATCAAATCCATGAATTGTTATCTTCAGAATATCAACCAGTCGAACACGCGGGTTTTAGAAAAGGTTTTTCAACTATAGACCACATATATGCCTTGGAACAAGTAGTAGGGAAATTTGAAGAACAGTATTTCAAACACAAAGAAAGGATTTCTCTTCATGATTTGGCATTCATCGACTACGCAAAAACCTTCGACTCAATTTCTCACAATAATATGTGGAAAGCGTTTGAAGAAGCTGTATAACGAAAAGGAACTTTTATTATTAACGGGAACGGGAATGCATTACCTTGGCCGCAATTAGGGACTTCTGGGTGTTCTGTGTGTGTCCCTCATAGGTGTGTCTGTGGTGCAACTGTGGAGGTTAATGGTCATCATGCTCTCAATTGTGTGAGGAGTGCGGGGAGATTGTCGCGTCATGGTGCCCTTAACGACATTATCTGTTGTGCTTTAGTATCTGCCAATGTTCCTTGCGTCTTGGAACCTCCGGGCTTAAGTCGCACAGATGGTAATGAGATCGCAAAGATGGCCTGCGCAGATTTTCTTCAATATTCTTGACCTGGCTGGAATCAACTCATGGGTTTTATACAGAGAAACAACCGGCGAAAAAATTTCTAGACAACAATTTTTATTCCAATTAGCTGAAGAACTTGCCGAAGATTTTCAACATGAGCTACAGAAAGAAAAAGAAATTATACAGCAAACGTCAACAAATTCAAGTTCGAATTCGCGAAAAAGGTGCGAAATAGGTTTTTGCAAAGAAAACAAAACTACAAAAATCTGTTTCAAATGCAACAAATATGTGTGTGGTAAATGTGCCTTCGAAAACCCAATAATTTGCAAAATATGCGGAATATGAATAAAATTAGCATATTATTTCATTTTTTTCTAAATTTAATTGAAGAATATTTAATTTTTTTCTTGTATTATTTTTGTTTTTCTTGTATTATTTTTATGTTTTTTGAATTTAATAAATAATTTTGAATCATTATTTGTTAAAAATTGTTTTATTCATGTAAAATTGTGCTGAATGATATATATATATAACATTTTAAAGACGGGTCACTTGACCCGCTGTGGTAGGAATAGATATACATGAAGTATCGGTAGGTTTAGTGTTAAGTTTGACGAAGCGTGTAATAGATAAATTAACTTTTAAGCTATGTTAACTTTTTAATTTTATTTATATTATATAATATTTCACTTTTACTATGTAAATCTATATAATCCAATAAATGTTTGAAGAATGTCAAATACCATCTGAAACAATCGAAATCTTACAACATATCTATAAAAAAGGCAAAAGTGGTTTTAAACTTCACAAGACAGATCCGGGGTTCAAAATATGTAGAGGAGAGTAAGGAAGGGCGATCTCTTGTCACCAACAATATTTATATGCGTACTATAAAGTATATTGAAGAAGCTCAACTGGTCCAAATGACATCTCTTTATTATTAACATAGACGTACGTCAATGAGAGATGTCATATTTATTAGTTATAAATAAAAAGTAACACATCAAAGTTATTTACTGTATTTCATAAAAATATAAGAGATACAATATAAAACAACAAAATTAATAACATTATATCGACAACAGGAGGATTTGCCGAGGAACGACGACAGGATATATTTGCTGAGAAAACTTTGATCAGTAAAGGCAAACACAAAATCTACTAACAGCGGACAAAATTCATCCTCAGTAACATGCTTTAAATGTAAAAACCTAGTTGATATAAAAAAAACTGCCTCGTGTTCAATATGCAAAAATCGATTTAACTATCGATCTAATATTCCGCCTAATAAAAAATCCAATAAAATCGCAGATAAATCAAAATAAAGGCACGAACCCTTGTTACTTCAAAAAACCAATTGTAAACGGTACAAAATCTGATACAATTGCGAAGAGAATTATTACTATTTTTTCGTAATAAAAAATAAAAGTAGCTTTTTTCGAGCATAAAAAACGTATTTAGCAAACTACAATTTTAGAATCTTACCATTTATAATTGTCGAAAATTAAGGCTTTCACAATTTAATTAAAGTTATGGCGACGCATTTTAAACTTCCCAATAAGACGAGACGTTGATTCGATTGGGTGAAAAACAGCAGAGCAACTTTAGCATTTGTCCAAAATATCTCTTAATGCTAAGATAAACGAGCTGAGAATTTCTCCGTTTGAAATTGACATTGGTAGCTTGGAAATAAAATTGCTGGATTAAAAAACAAGGAGCTATGGCGCTCTAAATTCGAACATCTTTGTGTTGAATTGGAAATACTAGAGAAGAAAAAAATGTGATCTTAGGTCACAACACAAGTGGTCTGCTTTGAATCACCTAGAGAAGAAATACATGATCATTTTCAACGCTTGGAATAGTATTCCTGACTCTTACGATCAGCTGAAAAAGCTCGCGTTTGCTATTCTTTCCCTTTTCGATTCTACATATATATGCGAACAATCTTTTTCAAGCATAAAACATTATCAAGAGTAAACTGAGAAGTAATCTTATTGATGAGAAATCGGAATCATGCCTAAAATTGAAAACAACTATATACAAACCTGACTTACTCAAACTTTCCAAAGGAGATGCAAGCAAAGTGTTAGCATTAATAAATATTTATTAAGTATAAAATTTAAGTTTTATTTAGTGTAATAAAAGTTTACTAAACAAGCAGATTTGGCTCCCAATTTTTTTTTTTAAATTGTTGTAATTTTCATATTTGGCTCTTTGGCTAATAAGTTTGTCAACCACTGTCCTAGCTGATGGTGTTATACGACTTAAGAATCGCAGCCGTTTCTGACGTCACAGAACAACAACAGTCGCCTGCCATAATAGATGGAGACCACCCACCCATGGGCACGATTATACATCAGATGGGTGCATACACTAATATACTATGGAGGTTTTGCGATTACCACCAGCGAAGTGATGTATTTAAAATAACCATGAACTTATATATCTGTAAATAAATAGGCTTAACACAGAAATAACAGTGTTGGATGCATTATTTCCAAAAGGCATATGTCCAAAATGTCAATCAATTAGTGGACATGTGACAGCTGAAATTATAAAGATGATAAAGGTAAAATTTCGAAATATATGTGGCCGGGAGCGTCAATTTTTAATTTTTGCCCCGCCTAAATAAATTGAAGATGCCGGGGCTAAAGCTTACCGCATTATTCGAAATCCACCTACAACCAACAAGTATAAAAAATTAAAAGAGGAACTTATAACCGCATTATTCGAAATTCGCCTACAACCAACAAGTATAAAAAATTAAAAGAGGAACTTATAAAAGGCTTGTCATTGAAGGAAAGTTACGGTAAACGCTTAGTCACGAAGAGTTGGGTGATTGCAAACCTTCCCAATTATTACGACACCTCGCTAACAATTGAGGCTCGAGCGATTGAGCTAACAATTCGCTGGAGAATGTGCTAGTATTGATTTTTTTCAACTGCATCCCGCTCAAGCCGCGCACTCTATAGCCGCGTAGAAGACTGGAAAGGACATCGTCCTGCCTAAACCGGGTTCAGATAGGCGTTATCCGAGAATCTATCACCCTTAACTCTAATAACTTTTTTTCAACAACACTCCGCTCAGGACGCGCACTCTGTGGCCGAGTGAAAGACTGGGAAGGACATGATCCTGCCTAAACCGGGCAAAGATAGGCATTATACGAGAATCTATCACCCTTCAATTATAATCTCACGAAATTCCGAAATCAACTGGCCACCAAGATTGTGTGATTTCTTTCTTTGAGGTTTTGTGAAACCTTGGGTTTACGCGAATAAATCAGAAACTATCCCTTAAAAAACTTACGAAAGCATTATTAACATTTTGTTAATGGCAAATAAAATGTGATGCATTGTTTTCTTTGTTTACCGGAAGTTCTCTCTGTGCATTTTGAAACGTTTTTATTACGATTTAAATTGAGAATTCTCAGTCACAAATCATTAAAACTAACTTTGTTTTTAAGATTAGAATTACCGATAAATAATAATTGTTTACAATATTGTATTAAGAAATAGTATTGACGCTGTGTAAATTATGGGCGCTACGAGATCGTTTCCTCAAACGAAATGATCATCTGTGATGACATCACAGAGCCACATTCAAGAACGAGACTTGGGACAGAAAGGTCGTGATCATCGAACTTCGTGCCTTTTTATTATAATTAGTTATAATAAAAAAAATAAGATTAGAATTATTTTTTTTAAAAGTGATCGCTTTGAACAGTGAGAAAGATAGCGCCATTATAAATTGATTATATTGAAAGTGTTGTATCATGAGTGGAAAGGTAATTTTTGCTAAAAACCATGTAGGGCAGAATACCCCGACATCAGAAGTGGGATTACCATCCACTTACCACAACCACCATACACAAGTACCACCTGTATTTTTTTTTACAAATGATGAAACAAATGTCGGGTCGAATGACGGCACTGTCCGATTCAAAAGTCAAAATTAACGATGTGTTATACTATCTGGACTATAGTGTTGGTGAAAGGGAGTGGTTTCAAAATGTCACCACCGCGATGGAATCATATAATCTGAGTGATTATGAAATAAGAATGAAGTCAAGTAGTTTACTGAAAGGTCGCGCTAGATTGTGGGTTGACCAATGGCTTGTATCTACCGCTACAACATCTGAATTGCGTAATCCATTATAACGACCTTTGAACCCGAAAAAAGACAGTCCCCGGATATCTGTTCGATTGAGAGAACATACATACGATCATACAAAATCGAGAGCTATGGAGAGAGCTATGCTCGGGGTTTCTCTGGTGGACAGAATTCGAAATGAAGAAATTCGCCGGAGAACCAGAGTCACCGACATTGTTCTTCAAGTTAGCAGACTGAAGTGGCAATGGGCTGGACACGTTTGTCGGAGAACCGACAATCGTTGGAGTAGACGAGTGCTGGAGTGGAGACCGCGACTCGGCAAACGTAGTGTGGGACGCCCTCCTGCTAGATGGAGGGACGATCTGCGCAAGGCGGCTGGCAGAGACTGGATGCGTGTAGCCGAAGATCGGGCTAGGTGGCGCGCCTTGGGTGAGGCCTATGTCCAGCAGTGGACTGCCGCGGGCTGATATTGATATTGACATACGATCATACAAAAGATATATAGATATTACATACAGTTGGACCTGGATAAGTGAGAAATCTCTATTATTAAGAATTCGAATGAGGGTTTTTTCGCAGTTCCTTTGTCAGTACTATCTCAGGTTTCGACCAACAAACAAGGGACTAAAAGTGTACAAAATGTCCAAACGTACATATAAAACATTACTAGCATCTGAAAAATTGAAGCTTCTATCAGATTATGATTATGGAAAGTCGCGTGATCAACTGTGTACGGAGAATGAAGTGTCAATGTCAACCTTGTGTAGAATTATTCAAAACAACGAGAAAATTCGTATTCAGTGTATTGATGGAAAAGATAAACTAAAACGAATACGATCACCACAATATCCTGAACCTGAAAAATGTCTCTCGGCATGGATAAAGCAGGAACGGAATAATAACGTTCCATTAATCATGTGCCCGCTACATGATTGAAGAGAAAGTTCAAGAGTTTGCAAGTAAGCTCCATATGCCATATTTATAATTTTTCTGTCAGTAATGGATTGTTGGAGGGCTTTAAGAAAAGAAGTTTAAAAAGGGACGCTTAGATGGTTTGGGCATTTAGAGAGGATGGATGAAAGACGATTGGCAAAAGAAATTAACGTTGCGAATGTGGATGGAAAGGTCGGTAGAGTAGAGGAAGACCACGGAAAACATACCTTGACCAAATTGCTGAAGTTTTTAAAAGAGGCCAGGTCAATAGTACCCTTAACCGGCGGGCTCGCATAAGGAGAATAATGACTGTGGAGGAAGCAAGGAACGTATGCCGAGATCGTAGCGGATAGAGGTCTGTGGTCTCTGCCTACCCCTATGGGAGACAGGCGCGACGATATATATGTATGTTTAAGAACAGAAACGATATTGCATTCAAAAATATCTGTGGCGAGAGCAATTCTATGGGCAACAACGAATGTAATAGGTGCATTTAAAACCTTCCAGTTTTACTACATGGTTATTCCCCCGTAGACATATTCAACGCCGATAAAGGGGGCTTATTTTATAAGTGTCTACCAGATAAAACATTAACGTTCAAAGGTCAGCCTTGCCATGGTGGTAAATGGAGTAAAGATCGGATCACTGTTTATGTGTTATGTGCGAATATGTCCGGAACTGAAAAACTGTCACTTGTCTTAATTGCAAAATCTAAGAATCCAAGATGCTTCAAGGGTATCAAAACGTTGTCAATTATCAAAACAATAAAAAGGCCTGGATGTCTGATTTATTTGCAGATTGGTTAAAAAAAGAAAACGCAGATTCAAGGGCTCAAAAACGAAAAATCTTTATTTTTGTCGACAATTGCACAGCTCACAACAACATGTCTGTAAAAGGTAGTATTATACTATTCTGTGGTAGGTAGCTACATGTCCATTGGACTATGTTAAATTATTTTACTTGCCCGCCAATACCACAAGTAAATTGCAGCCCATGGGTCAAGGTAAAATCAACGACTTTAACTTTTACTACAGAAAGGAGGTTGTACAATATGTTCTTAAATCTACAGAAGTCTATAAAAGCCCTGAAATCAAGATCCTCCAGGCCATGAGATTAGCGAGAAAAGCTTGGTTTACTGTTAGCAAAACCACAATCAGCAAATTCTACAAAAAACCTGGATTCAAAGTGACAGATGTATTTGAACCTGAGAGCCTACAAAGGAGAGGTAGAGATCTGTGCAGCGTTTCCAGAATGAAACGAAATTATTACCGCCTGTGAGAACGACCAAAATGACCAGCAGCTAACTTTCAGGATTTCATTTCTATGGATGATGATGTACTCATTTCGAAGCTCAATGATATACGTATTCTTATAAATATTGGTATTCTTCTTTGGACACAGAAGAACATTGTGAAGAGACTTCAGTAAAAATTTCAAAACGTGAGCCAATGGAAGCTTTAGAAACTTTACATATGTATTTTGAGATGTCAAACATGGAGAGTTCTAGTATTTTTTGTCAGATTTAAGCAACTAGCAATCAAATAAAAATAATTATAACCGATTACTTTAACTCATAAACTTTAACTGTATTGTATTATTTTCTATAACAAATTAATATATACCTACACTTAAATTCGTTTTCACACATTTCCACCTCTATAAATTGAATAACGGTACATTTCGACCTCTATAAGAGGGTACTACTGGTACTGGTAAGTTATGTGTACTATTTTTAGAATCATTCCATAATTCTATAATGAATTAAAGGAAATAAGAATTTATTTAATAAGTATAGATCACTCAAGAAGAAAGGACAGTATTCCAAAAATTAATCTAAACAAAGCTAACTCATTGTATGCAAAATTAATCACACAAAGAACCACCGGAGACACCGGCCAGACATTCAGACGACACTTCCATTACAATTGGATAGACTGCAGAGTCCTCGAGCACTAGAGGAATGAGTCCGAAAGATGCATAATAAGTAAAGTATCAGCAGGTCGAATTACACAGGAAGAACTATGTGTTGGCGAGGAAATATGGATACCAATACACACACTCGGAGCATTGGGTAGAAGGTAGTTACAATTAAATAAAATTCCAATCCCAAAAAATAAATTTTTGCACTTCAGGGCCTTGCAACAAATTTTTTTTTCTCAACTTTCGACCAATACAGGCAATATATATTCTGTAAACCATAAACCGTAACTGTAAATCATCACAGGCCATGTATATTCAAATGTAAACCATCACAGGCAATATATATTCAAATGTAAACCATCACAGGCAATATATAAGCAATTGACCCTCATAACCCTACCACTTCAATTAAATTAATATTGTCAGTTTTAGTTAAACTTCAATGTGCTAATAGAATTTAATCAATAGTTAGTAATATAACTTTAAAAAAAAACAATGGCATCAAACCAAATCTTTCTACTTAAATACACAGTAAAGAGTTAAGGTTATATATATATATATCACATTATTTGAAAAGAGATTCAACAGACAAAGACAACTGTAGACATGATGCCGACAGACCAAAACATATTTTTCAATATTATTTAATTTCACTGAAAACAAATACAGATGTTATTATATATTGGATTATTTTCAGTTTACAACTTTGTGTTTTAACTTATATTTCAGACAACAGTACCCTTTCAGTGACAGACAATAAACTTGCTGGTCAGTTTTAAATCATCCTGAATCTAACAATGAGCTCCATTTAAGCTTGTGTCTACAGTACCATCAGTCTCTTATATGTACAACAGTACTTCTGATTACAACTCCAACAATCATTTAAACATTTAATGAGGCTTCTATTCATTCATATCCATAAAATGAAGCTTCAGGCGTCAATTGAAAATACATTTTTATATATATATATATATATATATATATATATATATATATATATATATATATATGTATATGTATATGTATATATATATATACACATTTTAATATGACCATAGTAATATATTGAGGATAAAGATGAATTAAAAGATGAATACACCAAATCTTTATAATGAATATAATGCTAACAAAAGATGACTATTATTAGTGTTAAAAGGGAATGGAAGGAAAAAAAGCAAGAGTGTCAACTGATGGGAAGCAATCAAAACTGCTCAAAAATATTACAGAAGCGCAACCAGCTTTTGAGAAACATATGGGCTTCTTGTTTTGAAAGTCCCAATTCTGTATTAGCGTCATCATTACCACTATCTTCTTTGTTGTCAACATAAATCCAAGACTTCTTCAAGTGCAGTACTTAAGTTTTTTTGAATATAAATTCCCTTCTATTTTGTTATTATAGTATATCTACAATTCATGCTAGTTTCACATTACATAGATGTGTTTTTGCAATAATTTGACTGGATTGTGGCAATTTGCCTGTAAAATCTAATTGTATAATTATACAATTTAAAGACAATCAATTTTATACCAAGATCCAAGCTAACAAACAAATGATATAACAGAGTTGAACTAATTAGTTCAAAATGAACATTCAAACCTCAATTTAAAACCAAATTAGAAATCCTAAACAAATTTAAAAACAAAACAAGTTTTTTATAATCCTTATTCTTTTTATGCAAAGCATTATCGTTCATTAAAATAATGTCTACTTATTTTCCAACACGTTTTGTCCAATACTACACAAGATATCGACCCATAAAATATAAACAGCAAGACCAGACATTTTTCGTTTAACATCTTATTATTTCCTTTTTTTTTGCGAAAACACTATTGCTTGTACAAATGTGTCCATTATGACTTTTTTGAACACTTTCTATTTATATGTTTTCCTCTTCTAAAAAGCATAATCGACACACAAACAAACTAATAATATCTTCAATCTAGATAGCTGCTAAACACCTCATGAAACATATTTTTAAAAGACACTGAAATCGTAAATGCGACGTCATTGAAATTTATACCCATCAAACCAACCAACATAGCAAAGCAATGTATTAAGAATCAACACAATGTACAAAAGCTATATTATTTCAATTTGAATCCAATTTACAAAATAAAATTTCTATCACGATTCTGACAACAGAACTACGACATGATGAAATTAAAATCGCAAACAAAAATGGCGGACTCTCTGCGAAGCCAACCGACCACACAGAATTTAAAAAAAAGAATGAAAGGAATGAAGAAATGATTCAATAATAACGACCGGCACAGATTATTAAATGAATATCCAGCCGAATGAGTTGAGACGTGCAGTACTGACAGCTAATTATATATAAACTCTGTAGATGAAACAAAAAACATTAATCTCTTTTAATATGAAAACTAATGTATTATTTTATTAATTAAATATAAAAAATAAATTAATTATTAAATCAATTATTATATTTATAATAATTTAATTATTAAATCGATTATTACATTTATAATAATTTAATTTGCGTATCATAAAACGGTGTCATATCTATTGACCCCGTTTTACGATACGCAAAAAACACTATTAGGGGAGGTCCAGCGACGGACCCAACGTAGGAATAGGTTCGGCCATATCTCGACGACGCGTCGTCGAAGTCGTTAAAGGACGCCCAAAGGCCGCTGTGTACAGCAGCACCTAGGACCGGCAGCAGTTGCCCCATTGGGTTCCTGCGCGAGCAGTGGGGTTTATCCCCATGGCTCGATCCCACACCTCTGCGCGGTGTGGACGTACCCGATTGATGGATTGATTGATAACGCACTCTAGTCAATAACACAATAAGAACATTCTTTCACTGTTCTGCATGAATACGGATGGTAATTATTTAGGTAAGATACTACATCTTACAAAATTACAATTTTAAACTTTATAATTTTAGAAAACTTTTTGTTTACTTTTTCAGATCTTTTTCCTCATTTACTTTACTATACTACAAGAAAGTCATAGCTTACTGGAATATTCTGTTTGGTAAAAGTTTGCTTATAATATATAATAATATATTACAGATAACAATATGCTTCTTCAAATTCCTAAAAAATATTTCATAATCATATAATCATCATATATGACATATGTCTCTATCCATTCATAATTTAAATGATTAGCATTTGTCCATGTAGATATTTCTTTAATCTAAGTACATTTTATGCTCACATAAAGATTTAAAATAATTCGGAAGTCACACGTTAAAGAATTATTTTGACAAAAAAATAATTAAAATATTTTATGGGATAGTGAACTTTGCTTACTTACAAATTTTTATGGGATAGGAAGGCAAACAAGAAGTTCACGTGTCACCTGATGGAAAGCAATCAACGCCGCCCATAGACATCCGCAGCGCCATAGACAGTGCGGAAGCGTTGCCGTCCTTTATGGAAAGTGTCATTATGGGAACGGGAGAGGGAGGGTGTTAGGCCTCCGGAACTCAGCCGCTCACCGTACGAAGCGCGGTAGCTAAGCTACCACTCAAACGCCGGTTTTCTGCGGGAGTGTGGTACTTCCCCGGGCGAGCATTCATGCTACAGACAAATATTATGCCATTCTTGACAAAGTATTCGTCAGCAGCGTGGCTCTACCACTAGGAACGTGGCTCAAAAATATTAATAAGAGACAGCATAAAAAACCACATATCCACTGAATTGAGCATAATTATTATTGCTATCCTTAAATATTTTGAATATGTGAAAATTTCCCATCTTATATTTTAAGAATATTAATATGGATTTTGGAAACTATTTTTTTTCGTTTTTTGGTATGTAAACTTAGGTAAAAAGGTTAAAGGCATTCATAATGGTGTTAGCGATAAACGGAAAGAGTATCTTGAAAAGAAAAAAATTACTAATGAAAAAAAAATAGGATGGATTTAAAAAAAACCAATGTTACAGGACTTCGAGAATGGAAGGAGAGGTATAATTAGATTTTCGGGTTATCTTGATGAATTTATTTTAAATATCATGGAGAAAAAAATTTAAGGTTGAGAAAAAAGGCTAAATCTGTTACATAATTTATTTCGAAATATATTTACTAATAAATAACACAATCAAAAGCTTATCTTAATATTAATAAATGGTCCCCAACCATAATTACATCATGTAACATTTACCCATATATTTTCCCCACTCAAACAACAGTTAAAAATTTATAATGTTAAGCGATAAAACCGACAAACTATTATATATGACTACTATAGTGGTATAGCCATAGTAGCATGAAAGTACCACACAATATCTGCATCATCAGATGATAGCATTTTACTGTGTTATACATACTTATAGTCACGCCTGTCCCACCTTCCCTTCCGTCCACTACCATCCTAACACTTCCCTTGCTTCCTTCACACTCATCCATCCTTGCACTAACATTCATCGTAGCAAAACGGCTCTCCGTTCGTCGCTTCTGGCCCTTATGGGAATCAGGACGTGACAGGTGGTTAACCATGTCGCCGTCATTTTATAATGAATTAGGTATATTAAGATTCGTCATAGTGAATCCGACGAGCCACAAGGAAGGATGGAGGTCAGTCCCAGCAGTCCCGTATGCTGAGGTAAGGCACTATAGTACCCGGGGGAGCCCGATCCCGGGACGGTCGGCACGCTTGCGACTAAGCTCGCCCCTAGCCTCGCATCCCTTGGCACGGCAGACCGTGGATTGGTGAAGAGGGAAAAGGATAGAGAAGAAAAGAAAAGGCAGGGGAAAAAAGGATGGATTTAAACAAGATTATAGGGGTATGATACTATCACAATGGAAGATAAGGAGTGATATGGTAGTTGCTCGGGAGGCCGGGGTCTTGTACCCATGTACCAATACCATAAGTACCAGACAAGTCGAGAGGCCCAACTCCATTATCCTTCCCCCTTCTCCATACCTTGTTCTTCCCTACCTATTATTAATATCCTTCCCCTAAGGTAGACAATGCATCTGTAGTGCACATAGTACTGCTGATGTCCATATAGGTGGCAATGGTTGCTGACTCACTTGCTTGTTTGACTACCTATTCTTTAAAAAGAACATCAATTTCAATTCAATCAAAGGACTCATATTTATATTATTATTTTTGCTTATGGCTATTAACTTTGTCAATGAATTAATTCTTTCTATCATCCTGACAATAATGTATCACCAGCCTACATCAAATTATCTTTTTAACACTGTGTTCATCCTATGGTTGTCTGGAAGAAATCGCTATTAGTTACCATTTGTATATATATATATCTTTGTTTTTGGTGTACAATAAATAATGTATATATCAATGTCATTCTTATTTTATTGGAGAGGACAGGTAAATGAGTATGCGGGTTACTTGGTGATGAGTGATCACCCCCACTCATAGTCATCCGCAACTCCAGGTGCGTCTCAGATGTATTGCTGACCTTTTGTGACCACATAAGTTCACCTCTTGAATTTCCCTATGTTATATTGATGTGGGAACATGGCAGGTGTTAAATTATTCCATATTTTGAGTTTGTGGCCAAAAAAATGCAACTATCTCACACAGTTGTTTGCAATAAAATTTTTATGTAATTATTTATTTTCATTTGCAGAAAACCACCTGATGCCTACATTCTATGAGGCTGAGGCACTTCCGCAGTGGAGCCAACCAAAATAGAAGTAGTATGAATACTATGGCTCTATGATAATTACTTTTACAGCAATTGTATAAATTAATATCATAATTGAATGCATATTTCTCCTTTTTATATTTTATCTTGCATGAAATATCTTTATAATAGGTATTTTACAAATATTTACTCCCCTTTCCATATGAAACCACTTAAACGGAATG
The DNA here is from genome assembly GCA_031353405.1 of Baronia brevicornis. Lineage (NCBI taxonomy): Eukaryota > Metazoa > Arthropoda > Insecta > Lepidoptera > Papilionidae > Baronia > Baronia brevicornis. The sequence goes on along the minus strand of JASFAT010000928.1, from coordinate 18,999 downwards.
TGCCACTCATATCCCAATTGAAAATCCTTTCACCAGGAGTGGATCCTCCAGCCCCAGCAATCACTATTAAAGGCATAAAATGCTCAGCTGCATGCGGGGGGTGAGCTTCCGTTGCTCCAGGCTGTTGCCTCCATGAAATAAGACCTTCTCGTCTTCTTTCTTCACTTTTTGCTGTACACACTTCGTTTAAATAATCATCAAATTCTTTATTGACCACTTTTTTCATATTCCTACTGTACATAAACTCTCTCATGTTATGGTATGACATTCCAGAACCCATAATAACAACTCCCTCTTTCCGAAACTCATATAAAGCTTGTCCTAACTTGTAATGTTGTTCTGGGTCTTGATTGCCAAGGACAGACATCTGTATTATTGGTATGTCTGCTGCAGGGTTAATAAGCATCATTGGAACAAACACACCATGGTCCCAACCTCTTTTAGAGTCCAATCTTGACTCTATGCCAGCCTTATCTAAGCTGCTTTTTATGCGTTCTGCCAGTTCAGGATCACCGGGAGCATCATACTTGTACCTATATGATTCTGGTGCAAAACCATAGTAATCAAAATATAAATTATGATGCTTACCCGATGATATTGTCACTTTATTCTCTTCCCAGTGTGCTGTAACTAATACAATTGCTCTCACTTCCTTAAAGTTGACATGTTTTTTAACTTCATCTCTTAAGAATATGGTCAGTCCTGCATGATCTTTATCACCTAGTAGCGGTAAGGGACCACCTCCATGATTAACAAAAATTGCCGGAGCTATTACGACCATTTTTCGATAACCAGTAATATATCGAATTATATTCATAGACACCAATGACATAAAAACTATAAACACCACTTGAACTAAGATGGATAATGTATTTAAAACTAGCATGTATCTGCTTTGGTTAACTTTAACAATATAATTATTTATTCAACGTTATCTTGACCTCTTTACAATCATTAATAACGATGAGAATAACTCATATAGAAATATAATTATTTCCTTGCCATCCAATTAACATATCCATTATCATATGGTAGATTATGTACTTTAATATTGTTTTCATGTATATATAGTAATGTAGTATATACAACATACATGCATAGTGCTATGTGCATAGTGTAAAAATGTGAAATTAAATAAAAATATATACTTCAGTAATACATCCACTAGATGTCGTAAAAACTAACAGTTTATCCCAATATGTCAAATAAAAAATTTGGATTAGGAAATGAGTCTGGTAATGTAATTTACATTGAATACTAGAAAGTCATTCTTTTAGAATTCTGAAATATGTTAAAATTTCTATTTAACTTGGAGATGTTTTCTTGCCACAGGTCAAAACAAATAAAAAAAAATTCTTGAAAAAACAAATTATCTCGACAAAAGCGCCAAAAGTATCTTCAACCTGACACCAAGCTTGTTGATTATCTGTTGGGCGATTTTCGGTTCAATTTCTATAGTAGTTTTATAAATATTAAAAAATATTCCTGACATTGATAATATTATAAATAAGTTTGAATTCAAACACATTCAGAGTGGACCAATAGAATTATGTTTATTAATTTATTTATATATTCTTCTAAACCTCTTTATATATTTTATTCGAAAAAAAAAGTAATATTATTTCTAACGTTACAATTAGACAATATTAATAAAATGAATTTTTCAGATATATTAATCATCAATAACAGTAAAAACAAATAAAGAAACGGCTCAGAATAAAGCCACTACATTTCTCCTCGTGAGTATCGTAAAATATAATTATGGGAGCAAATACCAATCATTTTTTTAATCAATAAGTTTTAGTTTCAATCGGAATTAGAATTTTGATCCTTTGATTCAAAGTTGAGGCACCCAAGCCAATCATGTGGTGAGCCAAGCAAAGGTCACACGCGCGGTCCTCCGACACATACTTACATCTACTCGTCTACCCGTGCGTACGAAATCGATAGTCTCTAAGGTGAACGTCCGCTCCCGAATTACCTATGCCGCTCCAGCATGGTATGCGCTGGCATCGGAGTCGAAGTGCAAACGCATTGAGATCCAGCAGAATCTATTTCTGCGCGCCATCGTGGAGTTGCTTCATTATGTTCATACTGACGCCATAACAAGAGACCTCGGGGTGGAGAGCATCCGCGAGTATGTACCCTAATTGGCTCGGAAGATGTTCGACCGAGCCGACAATGGGCCACGCTCACATCAGAATCGTTTTGCTCCCTTACATGTACGGCCACCCGAGAGACGTGCGCTCTCAGGAGAACTCTTCCAGTCACCACCTGGCACCCGTGCGGGAAGAGGAACCGCAACGGACCCGACGTAAGAATAAGTTTTAGTCATATCTAGAAGACGCGATGTCGATTAGGACGCCTCAAAAGCCGCTGGGAACAGCGGCACTAATGAGCAGATGGCAGCCACCACCTGCGTTTGAAACTCTAGTGATGGGGTTCTGATACCTTAGGCTCGTTCCCATATCCCCGCATTAAAGGTGTTTAAGCTCTTGGCATGCCATTCAGTGACAGCAACCAGTTATAAAAAGAAAAATAAGAATAAAAATAAGGAAGAAAAGTAATAGTGAATAGTGAAAAAGTAATTGCGTAAACATAATGTCAGTAAATCATCATATTAGTTTTAAACATATTAGTTTTAGTCAAATCGTCAATATAATTTTAGACCATCTTAGTTTCAGACAAAGTGTCACGTTCACGCCTTGGTTATAGTTTCACACGGCGATACGTGATAAGAAAGGCAGGGTCCGCGGTTCGATAGGACGACGTGAATTGGATTCGATGACTGGGAGAATAATTCGTGTACCAAGGCGTTCGTCCTACTCTTACGCTCTGTCTGTCTTTCTCGATCGGGTTACGTATCAAGTACCGGATATACGGAAGGCAACGGCGAAGCGCGATCGAGAAACACTAACGAACAAAAATCATCCGTCGCCGACACCGACCTTTTATGAGCATATACGCTTGCCTCTTAAATGTCCCTATGTCGTATTGATGTGAGAACATGCGATGTTAAATTATTCCATATTTGCACAGTTTGTGGCAAAAAAATGCAACTATTTTGCACAGTGGAAGACAACCAGCCATACAGGTGATGGAGATGGAACCTATTTTGGTGGCATATAGTCCAAACATATACTAATATTTTATTTTTTCATATATTACAGGCCAATTACTTTTTTTTAGCTTATCTTTATCAGAACATATAAGGCATGCACATGTAATGATAATGCAACTAATTGCCAAGGCAATTAAACTTTACTGATACATAATAATTTCAAAACGTGTTGTCTGAATGAGGTCATATTCAAACAATATATTTGTTTCACTGAGATAAATATATAACTGAAGTCAAATTATTTACAATATTTTTTTTATGTATATATTTATTTAGGAGTTCCTATACTTACCATATGAAACACGGAAAATTCTACCACTTGGTGCCCACATTCTATTAGGCTGTGGCACTTCCCCAGTGGAGCCAACCAAAACCAAATAAAAGTAGTGTTAATACTGTGGCTCTACGACTATTATTTTTACAACAATGTTATTAATTAATATCATAATTGAACAGATATTTCTCCTATGATTTTTATATTTCATTTACTCCCCTTTTACAAACATTTACTTCCCTTTCCATATGAAACTACTTAAACGGAATGTGCCACACATATCCCAATTGAAAATCCTTTCACCGGAAGTGGATCCTCCAGCCCCAGCAGTCACTATTAAAGGCATAAAATGCTCTGCTGCATGCAGGGGATGAGCTTCCGTTGCTCCAGGCTGTTGCCTCCATGAAATAAGACCTTCTCGTCTTCTTTCTTCACTTTTTGCTGTACACACTTCGTTTAAATAATCATCAAATTCTTTATTGATCACTTTTTTCATTTTCCAACTGTACATAAACTCTCTCATGTTATGGTATGACATTCCAGAACCAATAATAACAACTCCCTCTTTCCGAAACTCATATAAACTTTGTCCTAACTTGTAATGTTGTTCTGGGTCTTGATTTCCTAGGACAGACATCTGTATTATTGGTATGTTTGCTGTAGGGTTAATAAGCATCATTGGAACGAACACACCATGGTCCCAACCTCTTTTAGAGTCCAATCTTGACTCTATGCCAGCCTTATCTAAGCTGCTTTTTATGCGTTCTGCCAGTTCAGGATCACCGGGAGCATCATACTTGTACCTATATGATTCCGCTGCAAAACCATAGTAATCGAAATATAAATTATGATGCTTACCCGATGATATTGTCACTATATTCTCTTCCCAGTGTGCTGTAACCAATACAATAGCTTTCACCCTCCTAAAGTTGACATGTTTTTTAACTTCATCTCTTAAGAATATGGCCAGTCCTGCATGATCTTTATCGCCGAGTAGCAGTAAGGGACCACCTCCATGATTTACAAAAATTGCCGGAGCTATTGCGACTATTTTTCGATAACCAGTAAAGTATCGAATTATATTAACAGACATTATTAAAATAATAACTATAAACACCACTTGAACTAAGATGGATAATGTGTTAAAAACTAGCATGTATCTGCTTAGGTTGACTTTTACAATATAATTATTTATTCAACGTTATCTATGCCTCCAGTAACACATCCAGTATCGTATGAGAGATTATGTACTTTAATTTTGTTTTCATTTATATATAGTCATTTTGTATCTACTTACATTAATAGTGTAGCTATGTGCATAGTGTGAGGATAGTGTAAAAATGTGAAATTAAATAAAAATGTATGCTATAGTAACATATCCACGAGATGTCGTTAAAACTAAGTCTATCACCTATGTCAAAAAAATTTTGGATTAGGAAATGACTCTGTTAATGTACTCTACTTTGTATACCAGAAAGTCATTCTTTTAAAATTTTGAAATGTGTTAAAATTTTTATTTAACTTGGTGTGTGTTGGGTCTATGCAGATGTTTTCTTGCCACAGGTCAAAACAAATTCTTGAAAAAACAAATTATCTCGACAAAAGCGCCACCTATTGGACGCAAAAGTATCTTCAATCTGAAACCAAGCTTGTTGATCATCTGTTGGGCGATTTTCGGTTCAATTTCTATAGTAGTTTTATAAATATTAAAAAATATTCTTGGCATTGATAATATTATAAATAAGTTTGGATTCAAACACATTCAGAGTGGACCAGTAGAATTATGTTCATTAATTTATTTAAAACTAAAAAAAACTGTATCCCTTGTATGTATGTGTTTAATATTACGCGCAAATATTTTGATATTTTCCATAATCAAAATTCGTATGTAGAGGGAGTGCAGAAAGATAAAATAAATAAAAAAAATAATTTATTACCCAATTGCGATCACTAAAAGTGAACTATAAGAGGGAGTGCAGAAAGATAAAGCGAAGAACAATTAAAAATTTAATACGGTCGAATCTTCGACCACTACATGTCAACTAATATTGAACTTTACCATGATAACTTCTATTTTAGAACGTAAAAAGCGAATGAAAAGGAAATCCGAACGTTAAAAAGAGAAAGAAATACTTTTTTCTCTGCTATTAGAAATGGCGTCTTCGTGAGTTGTCCTTTTCGCACGGTATATTCTCGTTTAACTGATAATCAAAACAAATTTATGTTTACGTTACAAAGTTTTCAGGTTAAATGTTTTAAGATTAATTTTTTCTCTTAACTTAAACCTTATAATGATACTTATCTAAGACAATGTTGAGTGCTGGGCGAGGCAATTTTGATTACATATCGTATCTCGGCCAAATTTCCGTTTGCAACGCGTATAAACGCATATTTCGCGCGTGTTGATTGTATTTGTAATACTAAAGTATCAAAATGGACAAGAAAAACAAAAAAAAGACAGTTATTAAGCGTAAAAGTGACGACCCGGTTGAAAGTGATAAAAAAAAGATGGTTAGGAAAGTTGAAGACGACAAAGATAAGGTGGAAGTGGAGGTGGTGAATCAAGTGGTAGAAGTTCCTGTAGAGCAAGGTCAACAGATTGTCCATACCGGGCAGTTGGTCGAAGGCAATTTCGAGCAACCTGTCTTTGTTAATATGAAGGGAGAGCCAGTGCAATTGGGCCCGAATACAGTGATATTGTATGAGCAGAGTGGTAATCCGTCGAATTTCGCTTTTGGTGGCATGTGGACCATGGATTCTTCAGGTAGAATTGTAATGGCTGAAACTATATATGATGTGAAAGGTGAACCAGATGAGGAGAATGGAACGTTTGTTCAAAATACAACAGAAGTCAGTACTGTGAGTTTAAACTTTTTATCACGAGCTTCCTTTAAAAATCTCATTTTTTTTCTACTTTTTAAAAATAATATGTATTAGGTCCTGCATGTACTCTTCTATGATGTTGAAATGTAGATACTGACAGTATAGTCTAGTCCGCAACACCCCAACCTCTGGGCTGGGGCTCCCCAGTATCAACTTCGTCAACTTGATGGTGTACAAAGTCGTGCAATCCGAATTGTTGATTACCAAGATCTTACCGATTGGTTTGATTCTCTAGCACTACAGTGGGATATCTCATCTCTCAGCATTTCTTACCACTTTTACCATGTAAAGTGTTCTGAGGAATTGTTTGGAATAATTCCTGCAGTGGAATTCCACAACCTCACAACTAAATAAAAGTTTCATCCCCACCAGTTGGATAAGTGGCAACCACTACCGTACGCTTCTCTCAAAATTTCTTTCCACATACCGCCACTCTGGGGAATCAGCTTTTCTTTGGTGGTTTTTCCAAACCAATATGTTATTGGCACCTCCAAAAAACAAGCCTGCACTTACTTTAAAGGTCAGCAACGCGTCCGTGACTCCTTTGGTATCGTGGTTGACTATGTGCAGCATTGATAGCTTCCCTTGTTATAGTATATTATAGCTTCCCTTCCCTTCCCTAATTAAACAATATACAAACATATTTTGTTTGGGAACACACAACTACTCATTCATAATTCATTGAGAAACAACCTACTGAGTTTTGACATGACTCAACATCACCATGCACTTATTTTACATGCTAGCTGAATGGATAGTTGCTATTCAATCCACCCCAGCTCCTCGCAGAACTGCAGCAATCTTTTCAAACTTTCTTTTCTTTTCAAACCCACGAGGGACCTGGTTACGCTCAGGTATCTGGCATGGCTGGCAGGGACTGGTTGTGTGCAACCAAAGATAGGCTTAGGTGGTGGATCTTGGAGAGGTATAATACAGGATGCTGCAAGGTGATGATGATAATTCTATATTGAATAATTCATTCACTCAAACATTACTTAATTAAAGTTTATAAGAGTTAAATATGTGAAATTATATACACATAAATACTTACATCCATTCCAACTAGTGACAGTGATGAAGGTAGAGATTCTCACTGAGGCAGCAGTCTATACACTGAAATGCACTTTTGAAACATATTGCAGTCTCTATTACATATTAGATATCACTGCCTATGTCATATATAAAGACAGTAATATCTCTTGAGAGAATATGTTTAAATATTTATGTAAATGTTGGTTGATCTGAAAAAAAAAAGCAATGTCTCTTTGAATGGTTTAAAAAATTACTTTGTAAAATGTGTATGATTCTGCATATTAATAAAAGAATGAGATGCTGAGTCATGGACGAAATAGGTGAGGACACAAATGCGCAAATAGTCCCAGGTTCCGTTTCTGCATCGGCATAAGTGTATGTATGGATTTTGGTTGTCATCCCTTCTTCCAGAAAAGCTTATGCCTGCGTGCAGTTTTATATATAATTTGAAAAAAAAAAAGAAATTTCTACCCTGATTTGAAGCTAGAACATTTGGTGTGAAAGTTGCATGCTCTAATATTGACAAAAATAAGGAAACCTGAAGCGGATCACCTAAGAATATCTGCAAAACCAAAGATGCTGAAGATGTGTAGTCTATGTAAATAATGGGTGAAAAATTGAAAGTAATAGGAAGGAGGATGGAAATAAATAAATGGGAAGACTCTTCCTTTTGTATCCCAGCGCTCACTGTAAAAAATGTGTGGTAAAAATGTTATTACTTGCTGCATATTTTATGAGTAATAATTTATATAATTTGATTATAAATTAATATTAATTATAAATTAATATTTATTATAATTTATATTAATATAAAGTGATGATTTATATAATTTGCTCTTAAATATTTTCCAGCAACCTGTCGAAGAGCAAAGCACCACATATCAGCAGTATGAGTTAAGCAGCAATGCTCAAGTGGAAGGGCAAGAGTATGAAGTGGCAATCATTGAGAATCCAGGGGAAGGTGACAGGTTAAGTATATTTTTTTACTGCATATGAAGGTGAACAAGCAAGTATTGCCCGGTGGAAAGCAATCTGTGCCACCCAGGGAAAACTAATATATATATGTATTGCAGAAGCATGTGTGTGTAAACAAGTTAAAGAAATTAAAAATTGCTTTTTTAATATATGTAGAACCATTTGGGAAGGGTTTAAGAATATACACATTGTTTGTGTTACCTTTTCGGTCTATCTAGCTAATTACAAGGGGAAGGTAGCACTTACAATTGCTTTTAAAATTTATGTATGTGGAATTAGTTCTATCAAAAAATGATTTATGTGAATCTCATTCCCTAACATAAGCACTAGCACCTAGGTTGGAAAAATTTAATAACAATTTTAGTCATATTAAAAACATTTCTAGTCTTCTTTTTTAAACATATATAAACAGAATGACTATATCTTAGTGGTGAAGTTGCTGCATTTGGAATCAGTGGTCACGAGCTAAATTTCCATATCAAAATAAATATGGTATATGGCTATTTATCTCTAGTCTAGGGATAAATACAACATATAAATATATACATATTTATTCTGATCAAACATATCCTCCCAAAAGTACCCTTACCGACAAGCTTGTATAAAGAGAGTCATGATTGTGGATGAAGTAAAGAATGTGTGCTAGGATTGTAGCAGATGGAGGTCTTTAGTCTCTGCCTACCCCACAGGAAATAGGCATGATCATATGTATGTATTTCTAGGTGTCTACCAATCTTTCTTGAAATTCTTCGAGAACTTGAAAATTTGCTTGGTGGGTTAATGTTCATTCCTCCAGAAATGGGGAAGTCCCTAGTGGGACATATACGGGCTGTAAAAAAATGTGACAATCGTCTCTAGATTGCTTTTGACATTATGGTATTTACAGAACGCTAGAGAACCAAGTGATCTGCACGGAGGCGCAGCTGGTGGCGACTGGTGCCGGTGCGGTTCGTTGGCTCAACCAGAAATACGATTTTGTCGTGAGAAAACTGCAGTTGAACTATGGTAATGGTATTGTTTTTATTACCTTGGGTTGATGGAAAGGATTTTTACATAGGTATGTAAACGCAAGAGGGCCTTCAGCAGTATTCATCGTGAGAATCGTGGGCGTGGCGATGGGAATCCAATTCAATGATACATTCATTGACAATAGATTATAATTATTACAGTACATTTCACTTCACTTTAAATATAAAGCACTTTAAACACAAATCACTTATTAAATCGAACACTTAGCGGTTCGTCGCAGACACGGTGCGCTGGCGGCACCTCAATTCGAACTGTCGAATATAGCCGCCCGACGTCCATATATATGACGCTCCGCTAGAGGGGCGCACAAAGACTACCCACTCTATGTTCTTGACACAGACAACGCACGCTTTGTCGATGGTTAAAATGATTTTTTGTTGACAAAGATAAATCACTCTCGCCGCTGAAGCGCCGTCAGGTACAAAAACAATAATAAAATGTTAATTAAATACAAATACATATACACGCACTCTTACACAAAAAAACATACACATAAAAATATTATTCTTATGTTAAATATATCTCTTTATTAAATTTTAATAATACTTGTATATAAAACGTAAATCTTTCATTGGCAATACAATATGTAAATATTTTTATGTAATATCATCTAAGTGTTGTGGATTTTGTAAATACATAAATAAAATAAAAAGAAGGCCAGATCCAAATACCCTTAACAGTGGTAAGTTTTCATTTTGCGATTTATTTTCGTTCTTCTGTGTCGATATGTTAAAAATGATATTTTGTAAAATAAAAGATTATTATTATATGATACATAAAAATTTTGTGTCACATGTGTTCGTTATCAAACTCTTCCAAAATGGCTTGATCGATTTTTGTTTTTGCTAAACTACAAGCATGTAAATTTTTTAACCTGATACGAGGACACTGTATACATACTCTGGACTGTCTGTCTTGCTTTGTAATTATTGAAAAAAAAATACTATTTACAGATGCCGGTGTGAAGCTACTCCATTCGCCATCTGGATGTATCCAATGCGTTTACCTGACGACACCCAGCATGCAGCTGGCATTTAATGCAGTGCCACAGTTCCTCTGCATTGAAACTGGTGAGTTGTCAAGTGAAACAATATATCAACGTATATGTGCCCAGCAGTGAGACTATATGTGCTAGAAAAAATACTAGCTTAACAAATTACGTTTCTTTATCCGCTCAAATCCTTAATACAAGTATTCATTCAAAGAATTCCTCTTTTTATCTAATGTAATTTCCATCCATTATTTTTAATTCAAATTGTTAGGAATTATATAAATCGAGAAAAAATCGTGACATGCCTTGTTAGCAACCCTGGTTGACTTTTCACGCCAACTTACATCAGTAACGTTGTGTGTTTATTTCATTTTCATAATCTTATATTATTATCAGTTATATTGTTTAATTGTGGTGGCGTATTATACAAGTTGTTGTATGGTATATGAGTATTTATTCCTAGTCTAGGGATAAGTAGCCATACATCATATATATACATATTTATTCTGATCAAACATATCCTATCAAAAGTACCATTAATCGATGAGCTTGTATAAAGAGAGTGATGATTGTGGATGAAGTAAAGAAAGTGTGCCAGGATGATAGCAGATGGAGGTCTGTGGTCTCTGCCTACCTTCACGGGAAAAAAATTGAAGAACGCACTGCACTAGAGTAGAGAAATGAGTTTACCTTATTTTATTCCAGGATCCATATACCAATTCCATTTCATGTTCTAAGTTTTAATGGGAAAATAACCTTGTTTTCAGGTATTGAATTTACAAGCAGCATATCAACGACCATGGGATCTGGTACATCCACTATGAAGCACAATGTGACTCTCTTCCTTGCAGAGGATGGAAATGGAAAGTCGGTGATTGTCAGCGCAGGTATGTATGAACTTTTCCTTATTGCTCAAGAGAGTTAGATAGATTTATTCTTTATTGTGCACCAAAAATAAAGTTATACAGTTATTGATTGTAATATTAACATACAAATGTTGGTCTTATCGCTGATAGTGATTTCTTCCAGACAACTGTAGGGTGGAAAAAAGATAATTTGATGTAGGTTGGTGATATATATCTTCAGGATGATTGAATAAATTTATTAATAAACAAAGTTAAAGCAAAATATAAGTATATACAAATATGAGTTAACCATAAATAATAAACGAATGAATAAGAAGATAAATTAGATTGTGAATTTTGACAAGCTTTTTTTGAAAATCGGGAGAGACTTATCTCACTTCCAGCAGCAACAAATTTCATAAACGAACAGCCTGTACTGTGAAAGATTGGTCAAAGAATTTGGTATGATGGGCAGGCATTTTTAATATTAAAATTTAATATTAATATTAAAAATCAGGTAAAATACAAAACGAGTTTTGAGATAAAACATTTATGAGTATTCTGGCTAAGGTGAATGGGGAGCCACTTGAGCTTAGCGCGGAAATTCAAAGCATTTTTTTTTATTGGATATGAGGGCAAACGAGCAAGCGTGCCGTCTCATAGAAAACAATCACAGACTAAATTTTTATTGCCCATGGACAACCGCCACACCACAAGGGTCACGGAAGCGTTGCCGGCCTTTTAGATATGTGTAGGCCTATTTATTGAAGGTGCTAATGTCGTATCGGTTCTGAAAGACCGTCGAAGGAAGCTGGTTCCACAGAGTGGTGGTGCGTGGAAAAAAATTACGAGAGAAGGGCACCGTAGTAGATTCTTTACATGGTCATACTTGCATAATTTAAACCTTATAGATACTTTATAGAGTTACCTGTTAGTCTAACTTTAAAACCATCATCAGCAAGTGGTCAAGGTCAAGTAGTATGTCACTGTTTTGCATTAGAAAAGATATTGCTGTTACATGTCTGTGCCTCCATTAATCTAATAATCAGGTTAATGGAGCTCTGCATTCCTTTATGAAAAGTTAGAATGTGCCTCTCGACACATTCTAACTTTTCATACGTCTCTCGCCTCTACTAGAACCACTCTCATGGACAGCAGTGAAAGTTGGGTTCGGCGGAAGAATCATGAAAATAGACTGAATGCGGTGGAAATGAGAGCATTAACAATTATGTGTGGTCATTAATGGAGTCAGGCGTTACTTTGGTGAAATCCATCACACTATGTGGACAGTCAAAAGTTTTACTTAGCTAAGATCCGCGACAAGCAAAACAATAACAGAAAATTAATAATGTGTGATTTCCTGCTGGATGAAGTGGATTTATTTGCAACTTTCTTTTCGGTTTTTGGATTGTCTTCCGTAGAGTCTACTATATTTGAAGATGCCTCGTGTTGGGGCGAAACACGTGTCGTTTACAAGGTGGAAAAGTGGTAGTGTGTGTTTGGAGTTGTGTATAGTGGTTGGTGGGTGGAGAGTTACTGGCCGTTTTTCGGTTTAAGTTCCAAATAAATCCACTTCGTCCAGCAGGAAAACACACATTATTAATTTTCTATTATTGTTTGCTTGTCGCGGATCTTAGCCAAGTAAAACTTTTGATCATCCACATAATTATGTGTGGGATAACTTTGAATGATATAATAAAGAATGAAGTTATAGGAGAGTAATGTGGAGTAAAAGATGGTGTTGTAACAAAGGTTGAGAAAGGGATGCTTAGATGGTTTAGGCACATAGAGAAAATGGATGAAAGACGACTGGTAAAAGAGATTTACGTTGCGTATGTTTTTTCTCAGGTATCTCCACATTGATTGGCGAGGACCTCACTTGGTTATTGGAGACATTCAAGTTCTGTAACCCCGCGTGGAGGCAGGTGCGATGTGTGGTCTGCGATCCAGTGAAGAACCAGTCGGTTGGTATTTTTACATGTGTCTTATTTATGTAACATATAAATATTTTTGTTACATGTAGTAACAAAAATAATTTGTTTAAAAATGACGGCGACGTGGTACGCCAACCGTCACGTCCTGATACCCACGAGGGCGAGAAGCGACGAACGGAGAGCCGTTTCGCTACGATGATTGTGAGAGGAAGGGTAGATGAAAAGATGGATGAGTGTGAAGGAAGCAAGGAAGGTGTGCTGGATCGTAGCGGATGGAGATTTGTGGTCTCTGCCCACCTTACTACTACGGGAAACCGGCGTGACAATATATATGTATGTACTGTAGTAATACATAAATATATCACTAATGCATCAAAACCTTTCATATTATATTACTTTTTTTTTACATTCGTTATATTCAAATTTAAAATGAAAAATAAATTGTTATAAAACAAAATGCATTAGATTGTATATGTAACATTCCGGCATAAAAATTGAAATATTATATATTTGTCGCGGATCTTAGCCAAGTAAAACTTTTGACTGTCCACATAGTGATGGATTTCCGTAAAGTAACGCCTGACTCCATTAATCATCTGAAATATTATATATTGAGATATAAAATGTAAAGTCAAAAGTATGAATAATATATTATATAAATGTATGATGAAACACAAGAATAAATTAATATCATTTTGAAGAATTTTATTTGAAGTAACTCCCCCTAAAGATCCCGGGTGTCGCCGTAAGCAGTACGGCAGGCACATTATAGTACATATAAATATCCCATAAAAGCCCAATACACTAAAAACATACACTAAAAATATTAAAATCAAAAGTAGAGGTTAGGAATAGCTTTTGCGAAAAATTGGATATTTGATGATTTTGTTGACGACTACTCACAAGCGATGATATTTTCTGGGGATTTTTTGAGATTTATTTTATATTTATTTTTATTACAAAAGGTACAGTTACAGACTGCAGATTAAGTAAAATATAAGATAACGAACATGCAAAAGAATTTAAGGTGAACCCGAAGTCCAGTTACAACTATACACAACAATTACAATGAATATTCAACAATATGAGGGACTTATGATTTCATTTATATGTATAATTATGTAGACAAACAAAAAAAAATAAAAAATTAAGACAGAAACATAAATTAAGATAAATATTTAAAACCATAAAGATAAGTTTTAATAGAATTTAAACTAGTAATGAAAATATATGTGTGAGCACATGTACAATTATAGCTTCTACACATTCTGCTTATCGGACTATTTTGTGTGACATTATTGTTGGAGTCGGGCAAATTAGAGATTTGTGGAGTGCGCATGGATCTCGTCGGCAGCTTAAGGTGAATAGTTGACAGAAGTTGATCCCCCAGAACAAACCCTTCTTAATATTGTATGGCATACCTTTTTTTGGCAAAAGTTGCGATTGTAAATATTTATTTTTATTAAGTGTTAACTGTTAACTTCCTCCAGGAGGTCCGTTCGGCGTTCCCCGGTGCGCACGTGACCTGTTCGGTGTGGCAGGCGGCCAGGGCTGCGTCGAAGATCTGCGCGGAGAGCGTGCGCAGGGAGGACGGCGCGTTGGCGGCCCTAGCGGCGCTCGCGCCCGACGAGATCGCTGCTCGGTGCAAGACATACGCGCTGGCGCTGCTTCGCGGGGACCACACGCCGGCGCAGCTGCAAGTGAGTGCCGGGTCTACCTTCCACCAACCTGCCTTCATATCTTCGCGCTTGACAAATTGACTGTAAAATTGTGAATGGTTCACATAAAACACCGGCCCAGCTGCAAGTGTGTGCCGGATCGAGTGATTTTGGTACTGCTTGTACTTGGCATGATAACTTATGCACCTCTGTCCCAAAAGTATGCGACATTCCTTCATATCTTCGCTCTTGAGAGATCTACTCTAAAATTGTACATAGGTAAAACACGTGACGTCATACCAGGGGGGGGAGGGTCAGACAAATGTGACCACGTAGTTTCAACGACGAGGGGGCGGTGTCTAAAAATGTAGTCTGTGATGTAATTTATGGAGGGCCCCTTAGGTCGTCGACCTTAATTTATGCACATACATATACATCCTCCATGCAGGACCTGCATAGTCAACTGCCTAGTTAAAATAGATGTTTGTTAAATGGACCATGCCAGTCATTACACTGGTTACCGCACGTATTTGTGCTTTCCTCAGATGGAAGAGTTTTCTTGTGAGGCCATGATTTATTTGGGGAAGAAGAGCCTCTTTGGACTGTCAACAACAGCTGTGTTTGGTCCAGTTGTAGTATGGTCAGTGTAGAAGTATTTGTTCGTGTTTTTTGATCGGGAAGATTAGGCCACTGAAGGGCAATGGTATCTAATAGAAAATAGAAATAGTAATAAAACTTAATGCTAAAATTAAAACCCAAATAATATTATTAAACTAGTTTTTGCCCGCGGCTTCGCTCGCGTTAAGAAGTATTATTATCTATTAAGTATAGTTTTTGCGGCTTTACTTTTGTTTAGCGTGTGTAAAAAATTAAGGGCCTACAAAACTTCTTTGTACACAATCTTCTTAACTAATCTGTCATTAGGCGCTAAAACTATCAAGCTTCGTCTTAATTTATTCGTTCCATTAGATACTGATAGGTTCAAACTAATACATTTACATCCTCCATCATCCCTTATTTTATCCCCATGAGGGTTAAATTTATCGAAACCCTATTTAAGCGGCGTCTTCATCATAGTAGCTCCAATCTTTAATGTCAGTTCAATCAGTCGAAAATCTAAGAAGATTTATACAAACTTTCATCCCCTATTTTATCCCCTTAGGGGTGGAATTTGATATCCTTTCTTAGGGCATGCCTACGTCATAGTAGCTTTATGCATGCAAAGTCTCTGCCCGAACGGTTTAAAATTGACATAGTTTCATACAAACTTTCATCCCCTATTTTATCCCCTTGTGGGGTAGAATTGATCAAAATGTCTACGTCATAACATCTACCTGCATGTCAAATTTCAGCCCGATCCGTCCAGTGGTTTGGGCTGTGCGTTGATAGATCACTTTGTCAGTCAGTCAGTGAGTTATATATATTTAGAAGTAATATTAAAAAAATATATAAAAGTATTGCTTTGTATTCTTTTTTAAACATTTATATTTATAGTATAGGAGTCACAAAAATGGTGGTGGCAAGTAGTTCCAACACTTGTTTTGTTTCTGTTGCTCTGTATCACTTCTCAGCATGTATGTACTCGTGATTGCAGGTACTCAAGCGGGGCATAATCGGCGCAGGCGCAGGCACGCTGCGCCCCTGGGAGATCCTGACGAGGCCTGGCGGTGCCATCAACAAGCTGGACTCATGGCTGGAGGCCGACAATTACACAAACATACTGCATAAGGTGCGTTTGAGGGCCACTTGAAGGAAAAGGAAACTTCTTACCACACGCAGTGGCGTGTGTACCACAGGTAGTGACCTGTGGAACCCAGTTACGTCCAGCGGTGTTTTCGAACCGATAGGAAAATGTAAGGAGCAATGCAGCGATTTCCGCCGCGTAAAACGCTCGCTGGCGAATCGGCTGTATATTAAAACCGAAAAGTAAATAGAAATCGTAAAGTTAAGAGATACTTTTTTTTTATAAAAAGTTAATGCTAAAATTAAAACTTGAATAATATTATATTGCTTATATAAAAAGAGAGGCGGCGTTGATTGCTTTCCGTCAGGCGTAACGCTCGCTCGTTTGCCCTCCTATCCCATAAAAAACATCTAAAAAGTGTCACATAATGGTTCTTGTTCAGTGTATGCCAGGAGCTCTTGCCACTTGGTGCTGGTTTTCAGCAAGAACTAATGTGTTATTTATAGGTCGAATAATCCTTGTTTGCAAGTAGTTGTTGGACACCTATTTCTACCACCGGACACCCTTATATTTGCCTTATAGAGAATTAAGACGTAATACTTTTTTTTTAATTCCAGGGCTTGGAGAGATTGGTGAACAAATTCCAGACATTGGTCCGCACCCAGATGCAACCGGACGAGTTTGTCTCTCTGTTTTTCAACGTAGCCAATCAGCTAGAGGATGAAAGGCGGAATTTTGCTATAAGTAGACTAAGGGTGAGTTAGCTCATACTACAACACTTATTGCTTCTCTTTAGGCACTATCCATAAATTACGTCACACGTTAAAGGGCAGGGATTGGGTTAACGAAATCTGACATGCAATTATAATTACTGGTATACACTTATTGCTTCTCTTAAGGGGTCATCCATAAATTAAGTCACTCGTTAAAAGGCAGGGACGGGGTCAACAAAATGTGGCATGATGTTAATTTTACTGGTATACACTTATTTTTTTCTCTAAGGGGCCATCCATAAATTACGTCACGCGTTAAAAGGCAGGGATGAGGATAATGAAGCGTGACGTGGTGTTACAATTACTGATATACACTTATTGCTTTTCTTAAGGGGCCATCCATACATTACGTCACACAAAGGGTGGAGACGGGATCATCAAAGTGTGACAGTAAGATAGGCAGCCCAGTGTGACAGTGAGATAGGATAGGTGACGCCCACCGCGTATCATAAGCTTTGTGACCCTAAACCAAACCTAAAAGAATCTATACTCTATGTTTGAAATTAAGGAACTGGCATTTGCTGGACATTTTTGTTTTTGTCGGGTTTACATTTTTACTAACATTTTCCTTAAGAACTCAAGTTCTTGAGGTTTATTCTTCAAAGTAAAGAGACTTTTATTCAATAATTCCAGGATATGGAGACACTGAAGCAATCCCCGACCGACACCATCACTCAATATGCGTATAACCTGATGAGTCACCAGACGAAACTGGCGCAGCGTTGCCTGGATGATCGAGCTGGCAGGTGGGTGTTGACTGTGTGTTTGTGTTTCTTTTGGGCAAACTAGTAAACGGATAACCTGATGGTAAGTTGGAATGGTTCAGATCTTCTTGTCACCCATACCTTAGAGCCTGAAGACGAGTCTTCGACTAGTATGTCCTACCTGTACTCTCTTACGGCGCCGAAACGTGGACGCTGACAGGCTGTCTGCTTCACAAGCTCAGAGTCGCTCAGAGAGCTATGCTCGGAGTTTCTCCGGTGGATATAATTCAGAATGAACAAATCCGCCAGAGGACTAAAGTCACCGACGTAGCCTTTCGCAATTAGCAAATTTAAGTGGCAATGGCCACTGCTCCTGTTTGCCAGAGATCTGACAATAATCGTAGCGTACACAACAAGTAAACGTAGTGTGGGACGCCCCCCCGGCTAGATGGTGCGATCATCTGTGCAGGACGGCTGGCAAAAACTGGATGTATGAAGTCGAAGATCCGGCTAGGTAACGCTTCTTAGTGGAGGCCTTAGTCCAGCAGTGGACTGCCGCAGGTTGTTGATTGAAGTTGGAATGATTAACAAGAATTCTAGTAATAAATATTGTTGCATAAAACATTGCTAGTCTCTTTTTCAATTCCTACTATTATATTAGTTCATCAAATGTTGGGGTCATCCATAAATTACGTCACACTTTAAAAGGCAGAGATGGGGATAACGAAATGTGACATGGTGTTTTAATTACTAGTATACACTTATTGCTTCTCTTAAGGGACTATCCATAAATTACGTCACACATTAAAAGGCAGGGGCGGGGTTAACCAAATGTTTCATGGTGTTAATTTTTACTATTAGGTGTACAAATAAGTTTCCGCGGTTTGTCAAAAGATGGTTCCCACCAGAAGGTTATGGAGAAATTGTCAGATGTAAAACGTAATATCCCAAGTTTAGTCATCTGGCAACACCATAACCTTAAAGTACTAGTGATTCCGTATCAGCATCACGTAATTTTTTTCGTGCAAAAATGTCAAGTTTTATTCCGAATAAGCATCATTTGCGGGAACTTTTGATTTACTTTTAATGTGAAAAA
>JASFAT010001780.1:662500-703095 GCA_031353405.1 Baronia brevicornis | reverse complement strand
ATCGTAGCGAAACGGCGTGAGCGTTTCCATGTAAGTTTTAACGGGTTTAGTAACATGAGGCCGAGCGTTGTCATACAGAAGAATCACTTTTTCGTCCCTTTGCTCAAGCCTATATAAGTCAAAATAGCCCGTTTTGTGTGTGTGTACAAAAAATATTTTCATTAGTCCTTGCGCTTATAACCTTTCTTTAAGAAATATCTTCTGAAACGACCCTGCGCTGCGCGCTGAACGTTTTTTTTAAAACAATTGTATTTAAAGATTGAAGGAATAACAATCGTTCGTTCCGGTAATTATTATTATTAAACATAAAAATAAATAATTATTTTTTGTTTTAAAATATCTTTTAATCCCTTTTGTATGAAATAGGTCGACCATTTAACCGTGTCACCTGAATTTAGTCAGCCTCTTACCGTGGGCAATATATTGCTATACCGCAATACTATGGATAATGGAGATACATTGCCTACCTTCAATATCAATGTCAGCCGCGGCAATCCATTGTTGGACATAGACCTCACTCAAGGCGACCACAAGCCCGATCTTTGGCTACATAGTGAAGCTTCCTCATACGAGAACTAGTTAAGTTTTTATCTTCAAGTTCAAGCAAATCCACGTCTATTGCATCTTATCACCCATACCAGGATGACTGTCTAGATACATACATTTTAAGATTTTGTATATAAATTAATGTAACTTAGTGATAAAGAATACTTGTCCCTCACAATACGACCTGAGCCAGTTTATTGCAAAAATTTTGAACATATTGAATGCAAAAATATTGAAACATTTTGAATTACGACGAGTAAGTATCAAGTTTTTCGATTTCTGCTTAATATGAGTAATTATTTTCTTTTTCAAATGAATAATTTATTTTGTTTGGACAGAACTTTCTTCCTATTTCATAAAGCTTTGACATATTTTGTGAGAGAGGTTTTTTTTTTATTCGGTCCTTCTCCACCGCATAAAGAATGTTCTTAAATATGTTGTAAAAAATCTTCTAGCTATTTATGAAATTTCTGGACATTTTTTGTATGGTCGGTGGTATATCTATCACAATAAAACAGGATTGACTATATTATTTTTTAAATGAATAATTATTATTAATAAAAATATGTAAAACGGATAATAATCGTTATGATTTCATAGTTTGTAATTATATAGTATCAGCCCTACGTAAAAATGAGTCTATTCCTATTTCTTCACTGTGTTAGACGCCGCCAAGTCTGCTGCGCGCCCACCCACTAGATCCCCGATCACCAAGCAGACCGCCTACGTCATTATATTTTGTTTACACGCCGCTCTGGCTAAGTAATCAAAGTAGTAGAATATCAGCGCTACTGTGCCACGCTCATATTCAACTTTCATTGTCGCACTTTACAAAGGAGATGTTCTTGTTTCGCTTATATTCCCTGAATAAAGCTAGAATACGAAACGCCTGCCGGGCCGTTGGATTGTTTGCATCATGAATAGTTGACATATTAAGTTTATATTAAGTAATATTAGGTTGTTCTTCTAAACTTAATGTAAAATCATGCTGCCAAATATATTTAAGATTAATTAAAAAAAATGTGATTGAAGATTAATTAAAAATTTTGAACTCTCCATAGATTCCAGAACGTAGTGACCCTTAACGACTCGTATATGTTATGAAGGTGACGTGATTTATAAATACTATTATATTAGTACTTCAACTGATTGTGCGCGTCGCCGTCATTTTCGACAAATTAGGTATATTAAATTCGTCTTTTAGTGAATCCCACGAGCCGCAAGGGAGGATGGAGGTCAGCCCCAGCAGAGCCCTGCATGCTGAGGTAAGGCACCATAGTCCCCGGGGGAGCCCGACCTCGGGACAATCGGCACGATTACGACTAGGCTCGCCCCTAGCCACGCACCCATTGGCAGGGCAGACCAATTGGATTGGCGGAGAGGAAGGGAAAGGATAGAGAAGAAAGGAAGGGGTAGGAAAGGAAATGCGGATTGGGGGGGTTACCAGACTCGGAATCAACATTTAAAAATCCATATAAATATTTATTCCGATGCGGGAATCGAACCCGCGACCATTGACTCCGCGGGCGGAGGGCCCCGCCACTGAGCCATTCGTCTATTCTAATCCAATAACTGTCACCTACCCTGCGTAGATCATTGCACCATCTAGTCAACAATGCATACTTCCCAGAATGCATTTGCCTAGAATCAGTCATCAGTAAACTTCTTCTCACCGAGGATGCCGTACGTCCAGCAGAGAACTGTAAAATGACTGTTTATAATATTAATGATCAATTCATTCTTCGGTCATCAATAACTAGTTCGCTATATACCAGGATACACGGCGTGCATCTCAATTGAAAACTGAAACGCCAAGTTCTAGGTACAAAAATGTTTTCGAATCTGAGATAGGCTAAAACGTACTAGAAGCTAATGGTTATAAAACTCTTTACTGCTAACTCACACATACACATATACATACAAACGCGCGCGCTCACACACAGATCCAACCTTATGACACATAACCTCTATTTATTGTTAAACAATATTTAAATGTATGTAAATGTAGTACTGATCGGCTGTCAGAATGTATGCTTAAAGGCAAATCAAACCAAAGAAGCAAGTGAACTAGGCAATAAAGAGCAACACGCTGATTGGAAGATGTTAATGCTGGTAGCCTGTTGGCTTTTACAGCTTTATCGAATACTGGGCTCGCGGGGTCGGGGCCCGCGATGAGAGGGCAGTGATTTGCTTTATAAGGTGCTTCTCTTTCTAACAAAGTGACGCTGCCTCACGCCGCATAGCACACCGACGTAGAAATCTTGCACTACGGATTTTTTTTCTTTAATACATATGTATATATGTATGTATATTGTATATTGTGTTCGTTCGTTCGTGACATCCAAATGACATCATCACGGCAGTCCTCCTAGACATGCTGCTAGGCGAGTGTCGCTTCTTTACGTAGAAATACTTACTATTCTTTGGTTACGGCAACAGCCCACTACATTTCTAATGAAAGGGACGCGCGCAGTCAAGGTATCGCGTCCCCGACAGTGCTAAAAATAAACGCTCGGCATAGAGTAGCTACATCACAGAATCAATTTTATTAATAGATATCAAAAGACAAAGTTTCTTTAACTAATACATTTTACAAAAATATATTTACAGTGAAATAGAAAGTTATTTATGACTAACATTATAAATAATTTTCTTCGTTTCATTTGCTAATACAAGTTTTTGCTAATTAATTTCATATCTTATTTTCAGAGTGTCCCCCAGCAGCAGACGGCATGGAGAGATTCGCTTGCCCCACGCCGGATCGTCAAGGTCGTTATCGCTGCATAGACGACCATGTGCTTTGCGACGGCTTCATTGACTGCCCCGACGGCGAAGATGAAGATCGTCAGGCATGCATGTTTTATAAAACGGTACTCTATTATTTTCAAATCAAATTATTAATTTGGAAGGCACAGTGAGGCGGAGTTTGATCAAAGTTTCGTTAAATTTTTTCGTCACATACACCTGAGAGTCTTTAACGAAAGTGTTCAACCAGTGTGTCCTAACAGTGTTGCCACCCCATATATTTGCAATGCTAAAACATGGACATCGATGGCCCAGATAATTCATATACATAACATAACACCTGACTCTATTTAAATTAACAATAACGTTAAAATATGTCTATATCTGAAATAAAATGATATTATTTTATCATTACAAAAATATTATAATTAAATTGTTACGTTTTATTTTCAGACAAAGGCTCATCTGGATGTGCTGGCAGATGCGCTATTGCGGTGGGCGCGCGGCCGTTAAAAAACTAACCCCTACTGAACCCCGCTCCAGTGCATCAATCCCAACAGTGGTGTACGAACCTCAAATAAACTGACATTCAATCACTCGGCAATGTGCTCCAAAAAGTTCAGTGAACGCTGCGAACTTTACACAAACTTATTCGGACGCAACCAGTTAAGCGTTGCAATGTGTATGAAACATATCAAGTAGTGGTGCGCGCTACGCCAAAACACAACCACTTAAAGTGTAGTGTGAAGATTCCTACAACAACAACTCGAGGACAACAACAGTTCCTTAATAATCGGAGGAAGGTGTCATGGAAGTGACGCAATCTGGTTTCGTCCCAATATTCTCCGCAGCTCATTTATTTCCGTATTATTTCGTACCTTTTAGCTACCTATTAACTAAAATGTGAGACTGGTAGTCAACATTGTTAGTCCGTAGAACGTAAATATATATAAATATTCTAGAATAAGTTCTTCATGTCATTCAAAGTATGTATCGTTTCAACGTTAATACATTCCTTATATTAATGAGAGTTATAAAGATAAAAACAAACAGAAAAGTGTACATTGGTGCACTTAATCCATGATTAAACATTAATTTAAATTTACGGCCTATCTTTTGGCGATCGTCATCAGTTATATAATAATATTTACATTACATCTTAAACATTATAACCCATTGGGTATTTTTCATTGTTTGACTGCCAAAAGGAGCTTATGTTCATAATTTTATGTTAACCGTAATAATTGATCTTACCAAAGACACTTCCGGCGCGAAAACGGTTTGTTACCTACTTTTTACGTATGTATCTTCATTGGGCAGCTATTGACATTTACCGTGATATAACATTCCTCGTTTTTTTTTTGTTAAATATATGTATATACTATATATTGTTTGTAAAATAAATTATGCTCTACATACAAACGGTACAAAATATTGACTGAACGAGTTCATTGTTATTATTTTTTCGTAGAAGTCTGAACAATTATCGAGTTTAATTAATTACGAATCAGTTCCTATGCATAGATTTTCTATGTTTTTATTATACATCTGTGTTTATTATTGTTTAGATTAGGATATTAAGTTGTGGACGTAGTTATAGTTTTGTTTGAGGTACCCATATTCTACCACAATTACGTAATAAATTCTGAGGCACAACTTATATGTATATAAACATTAATTTACGTATTCATTTGTAGTTATTACTTGTTACAAACGCAGTCTTAATTCCACTTGCAATAAAATTAAAACAAAACATAAAGTACACTCCTGTTCACATCCAAAAATATTTTGTCGTCAAATATAACATATTGGAATAGTTGTTAATTCAATTATCTTTAAAATTAAATAGATTTAGGACTTATAATAATTTTAAAAGGTATAAATTTATTTTTATGTTACATAAAACGTAGCCTTTCTATTTAGGAATTACTATTAAGTATTAATATTATTAGGTTTAAAATATGAGTAATATATGGTGTATGTAGATAGATGTCCATATAGTCCTGTTATATAACTATATGTGTTGCACTAAAATTTATGATCTTATGATAATATGAATACCTATATATGTATACTATAACGACACTGGTTATTTATCTATGTAGGTAATTTTACACAATTATTTTCACAAATGTAGCTTATAATTTAGTAGGAATTTGCTTAAATTGAATTTTTAAATTATCTGTAACATTATTAGACGTATATTAAATAAGTATTTAAGATATAAATTACCTATTATAATAGATATTCGAAGCAAAATAAAGGATGTGAACTTGAGTATCATAGAGATAAATCTTTTTGAGATTAAGGGGGCCCGTCAAAGCATTAATAATTTTTAATTTTCCATTTGATATGAATAGGTGATTTTATATTTGCAACAAAAATTTTAAATAGTTAATAATCACCGATCAATAACACTAAGTAAACACCGTTGTTGTCTGTTAGAATGAATGTTCTTGAGCCATCAGACTCAGCGGTATTTATAAATAAAAACTTAAAAATAAAAAACAATAAAAAGAATACTTTTATCATTTGTGTCAATGCTTGCTTTGATGTGTAAATCTCAACTACGACTTATCAAATCTTAGCTACCCATCGTATGGTTATATAATATATTAAGTATATAAACATCACACCTAATATTTAATAGTAAAATTAAAAGTTACACTACAATTTTTAACAGATAATAATCACAAAATTGAGACTGAGAGATTATTTTTGTTAATTACTTTCATTGTTTAACCAACTGTGCCAATGAATTTTACTGCGAAACATTATTAAGGTACCTCAACGATAATTACTAGAAATTGTTGCCTACCATTAATTATGAATTCTGTCACAATTAAAACACAATGACTAATCGGCAAATCGCATACTCTTTATTACAAAATTTTCATGAATATGATTTAACGAAATCATTATTTCCCAATGCATATGTTTTATTAGAAATTAATGTAAAGCTAAAACATATTAATGTAATTGCACTAAAATTTGCCTGTTTCGTATGTGCACAGCAATTTATTGTGATATTTTAAATATTATAGGTTAAGATGCAAATCATGATCTCAAAAATATACTATATACCTACCTATTCGATGTGATTACTATCTAATTTAAATACATGTTATTAGTTCAAGCCATGCTTGTCTCAAGCAATTGCGGGCTGAAGGTTTAGGCTGGCAGTAACTATCAACTAGGTATTTGTGATGACCATTCGTCATTTTTATCGATTGTATTTCGCTGTAGACTTTTAAACTGCTTGTTTTATTGTGTACGCATAATGGTAAATTTATTTAGTGTTTAAACAAAAATAACAAAGTCAGTCAATTGTTTTGTAAATAGAATAAATTAGCCCGTTATGTAGGTGCAATATCTACTCGTAAAATTTATTTTTAAACAGCGAGTTTAAATTCATGTTAAGGAACTTATCATAAGAGTTGCTACTAACCGCAAGACAATCTGAAGCTGCTTCATCATAAGCTTGCTTTCACTCAACACACATCACACCTGCCTGTGTGTAACCATCATACACCTTCACATAACGATATGCAAATGCTCGTCGTCAGCACAAACTACCTATGCGTATTAAATAATAAAAGGAAAATCTGAAATCATTTCGGATATACATATAGAGACATACTGAAATGGTTAATGATTTTCAATATTTCAACATCTCAGGAGCTCAATACTGATGCTCACAGACTCTTCCAAGTCGAGTTCAAAATACGGGTAAGTATTCCGATGCTGTTTTTCATAACTCTCTACCAAAGTAGCATCTGCGTACATTACTTTTCTATACGCTCAATTGGGAGAATACTTCATCGAAGTTTATTGTTGGAGACTTTTTAAATAAATATTTTTAGATGTCACACTTGTAGTTGTTACATTTTATACCTACACTTCAGTTGAACCGTTACAATTTATATAACAAACTTTTCATAGAGCATTATCTCTAAATTTGTACTCCCCTTTCCACTGATGCATTATAACCTCATTATTTCTTAAGCTGGATTCATACAAATATTATTTAAAAATGCAACTATTTTTGTAGATACTTATATACGTTTGATTACCACTAGATAGATATTTAAATATTATATTTTCTCATGTTATGTTTGCCAAAAAAGACAAACAATAAATTATCCATTAATATCCACACAAATCATTATCATTACATATGGGTCAAATTAGAAAGTTAACTCGTATGACATGAACTAATAAGACACAATACTGTCACCTGTCTACCAATAGCCCTGGGGTTTTTAAGCTACCCCCTCGGATATACCTACATGTCACTGCGTCGCTTAACTTCGGCTATGAGTTTCGAGTGAAAAAAACAAACACGTACAAGGGCATAGATAGTATAACATTCCATAAAACAATTACCTGCATGTCTTCTAATACCTCTATCCTCTTCATTCTCTCTGAGAAAATTCCTATTTCTTCAGTCCTGTCATAGATGAGTTGCCTTAACATGTCGTAGAACGTATGTAAGCAACTCACTTGACGATAATCTTATAACGACTACGCTATTTTGTAGGCGTAATATACTTTTGGACTATTTATTATGTATTGTTAATTACTATATATGTTGTATTAAGATAAAAAATTGAAAAATAAATGTTAATAAATGCCTCAGCCAGATGAAGTAAATGGTTTTATTTATGCAACTGAATCCTTCTGTAATTTTGAACATAAATCATAGAAATTTTACAACAAATGCATCCAAATATATATGTATATATATATATATATATATATATATATATATATATATATATATATATATATATATATATATATATATATATATATATATATATATATATATATTATGTTTCACTTAAAGACTGAATGGTCTCACTAGAACTCAAAAACGGCTCGATCGATTTGAATCTAATACAATACAATAAATAGGTAAGGTTTACGAATAAAAAAAATATATATCACATATATAATATAAAGAACAGCTTGAAAAATGAAAAATGCTTTTTCTTCCCATTACTTTCAATAGATGGCGTTCCTAGCGGCTTTATCGTCTAAGGGACGTGTTGTTATACAAAACTGTCGATTCTTTTGTGCGATTTTGAAAAGTATTTTATTCCTAAGTACTAACATACCAGGAGAAAATAAATACAGAAGAACATAAATTGTGCGTGAAACGAAGTTCACCAACCCATCAAGTTGATAATAATAACAAAACAATATGAACAAGTTTAAATAAATTTATCTTATTATTATACTTGTATAAGCTATTATTTCGAAAAACATGCGATATTCTGCGTATTGAGGAAGACATAAATACGTGGATATATGACAATGTGTACACCTGAAAACAGATTTAAGGACCTTCATCATGAACAATTTGTTCTGGCTGGACAGGCTCAATGAACATGGAGTCGACGAGAACGGGCGAACTATGGGCAAGGAAAATAGTGTAAATCATTCTTATCAATGTCGACTGCTATGTCCATAAATTTCTCGACGAACTGATTTTGCCTATTGATCCCATGCCGGGTCTTGGAGTAATCTTCAATTGTGTCGAAAAAAATTTCAAATACAAATTTTTGAATAGTGGATATGATAATTTCGACACAGGCAGTAATGAATTTTATACAACTTACCCAAATTGTCTATTTATTTTTTAAAAAATAATTGTAAACAATATCTTCATCATCAACATCTTGTGGCAATCTACTGCTGGACATAGGCCTCCCCCAAGAAGCGCCACCTGGCCCAATCTTCGGCTTCACGAATCCAGTTTCTGCCAACCACCCTGCGCAGATCGGGGCCCGGGATGCGTCCCACTTTTTGCCACCCCGTTTGCCAAGACGTGGTGTCCAATCCAGCGGTCGTCTGTGCCAAAGATTGTCGATTCTCCGACAAACGTGACCAGCCCATTGCCATTTTTGTTTGCTTATTAGAAAGACTATGACCGACGACTTTACTTTTTCTCTGACAGATTTCGTCATTCCGAATTATATCTACGAGGAAAATTCCGAGCATAGCTCTCTCCATAGCTCTTTGAGCGACTCTGAGCTTATGAAGCAGACGGACTGTCAGCGTCTACGTTTCAGCACCGTAAGCGAATATAGGTAGGACACACTGGTCGAAGACCTGACAAGTTTCCTAAATACTCCCCAGCCTAGCTGAATCCTTGTATCGCCTTCTTTGTCGAAGTTGTCTACACCCAATCGCATGACCTGCCGATCGCTGCATACTGCATGCCTGTTGAAGCATGATCAGGTGTTCTTTAATGTTGTCGTAATGCGCCGAGGATGGGTTGTACATTAGGTCGCTAATTTGTTAAATGTCTGTTTACTCAAGTTACGCCGCAACGAATTGGGCCAGGTCTTCTTTGCCTTTTTCAGGTCTCGTGTGATGGCTCAAAAGTTATGAACCACAAACGCGGCTTGTCGCGCCAGAAGTGTGGAATGCGCATCGATTATGCGATGCCAGTGACTTCTGATTTCTGTTGCGCAGAGTTAATTTGTGACTTGAACCAGGAGTAGCCATGGTGTTATTTTTTCAACTCAGGGTTACCAATCCTAAGAGGTAGTATCTTACTTGAATAATTACGCCCAATTTTTATGCAGAACAGTAAATGAAGGTAATTATTGTGTGTGTTATTTACAAGTCAACCTAATTACATACATAAGAAAGGTGTGCGAGCATGCGGATGGCGCAGCCACGCTCACGCGTCACTTTGTTCGAATAGACAAAGTTATAAATATGTGTGGTGGATGTCTGTTAATGTCGAGAAGACATCCGCCCTTGTAACTCGCAACAAGAATCTACCGCCACCCCTCAGGTTACAAGGGTTACGTACGCTGTGAGACCACAGATACTACACGTACCTTGGAGTCCGCAGAGACCGCGCGCTGCAGCTAACCGCACAAAACATGTGTTTAATCAAGCAAAAGCCGCGCACGTGGTCCTCAGACCTATCCTTCCCTGTTCCCGTCTTCCCGTGCGTAAGAAACGGTGGGTCTACAAGGCGTACGTCCTCTCTCGTCTGACTCATTCCTCACCAGCTTGATGGGTACAGCTGATGATAACATCAGATACACAGCGCGAATGCGTTCAGGTCCAACAGAATCTGGCTCTGCGCACCATCGTGGAGGCGGCTCGCTATGTACGAAATGACGTCATAGCAAGAAACCTCAGGGTGGAAAGCATCCATCCATAAGTTTGTCTGCTTGTCCGAGCTGACAATGGACCACATACTTACTAAAACAAATGTGCGCCCTTGCATGCGCGTCCACCCAAGGGGCGCCCGCTCTCACGCGACCTCCTCCAGTCACCATCCAGCTCCGAAGCGGGGGCGGGCACATGAACGACCGGCCAGATTCGAATGATTCTGTCTACTCCAGAGAGACGTCAAAACTCAGGAAGCCTAAAAAGAAGCCACTGAGAACAGCGGCACCAGCGACCAGAGAGCTATCGCCTCTTCAAGATATTGCACGAGTTGAAGAGTTCCCCCCGAGGCTCATTCCTACACCTCCGTAAAAACGCAAAGGGTGTAAAAGACCCAGTTTGCTTAGCCCGCGGTCACTCGGCGTCGGCAGCGGCGTAGAGAACACGTCTTGAAGAATTGCTATGAGAATCTTGATTCTATATCAGTTTCATTTAATAATAAGTCTGC
The DNA here is from genome assembly GCA_031353405.1 of Baronia brevicornis. NCBI lineage: Eukaryota > Metazoa > Arthropoda > Insecta > Lepidoptera > Papilionidae > Baronia > Baronia brevicornis. The sequence goes on along the minus strand of JASFAT010001780.1, from coordinate 692,159 downwards.
ATCTTAATAAATATGCTTGCTTATACTCTGTATATGGTAGCTATTATACAATATTGTAGGATGGACAAAATATAATTACCAATTGGGAATAGGATGAGGAAGAATAGGAAGGCAAACGAACAAGCGTGTCGCCTGATGGAACGCGATCAAGGCCACAGACGTCATAAAATAAGTATATTAGAACAAGATAAAGTCAAACACATTACGAAGAATTTATAAATACATATTTGGTATCGTCACGTTCAAAGTCATAATCAATCGCTCTGCTTAAGAACTTTCACTTCTCGTTTCTCTCGTTAAATCTTTAAAATTAAACTTACTTGAAAGAAATACCGCATTATTTTTACGATTCACTTTTAGAAACTCGGGTCGCACACTTTTTAACCATCTTTAAAAAAATTGTTGAATCGCAATTAAATATCGCCAAAAGTTCCCAAGCGACGTCCTTCATCACCATAAATAAAAAAAAATAACATGGCTAACGGGCTACCAATATAAGATAGTATATTCTACTAATATTCTATTTATTTTATTAACAGTATCCATATTCCTTGTAATATAATTGTGAATCTTGTAGTAACAAACAAGCTAAGTGATAGTTGAAAAATATTTTATTAACTATTATAGATTTGTTGGAGTAATATGTTTTAAACTAGGTATGAAGTAAAAGAGCAGAGAATATCGTTGCCTAGCCGCCTGTTCGGTTATTCAGGTATTGGTACACAGGTACGCGACCCCGGCCTTTCGAGCTACTACCGTATCACTCCTTGTCTTCCGTTCCGATAGTATCACATTCCTATCATCTTGTCTAAATCCATCTTTTCTTTCCCCTGCCCTTTCCTTTCTTCTCTATCCTTTTCCAATCCACGGTCTGCCGTGCCGACCGTCCCGGAATCGGGCTTCCCCGGACATTATATTACCTTACCTCCCAATGACGAATTTCATTTAAACTATTAGGTGTACAAATAAGTTTCCGCGGTTTGTCAAAAGATGGCCCCACCAGAAGGTTATGGAGAAATTGTCAGATGTAAAACGTAATATCCCAAGTTTAGTCATCTGGCAACACCATAACCTTAAAGTACTAGTGATTCCGTATCAGCATCACGTAATTTTTTTCGTGCAAAAATGTCAAGTTTTATTCCGAATAAGCATCATTTGCGGGAACTTTTGATTTACTTCTTTAATGTGAAAAAATCTGCAGCTGAGGCGCATCGATTGCTTCTAGAAGCATATGGTGAAGCTGCTTTAAGTGAGAGAAGTTGTCAGGAATGGTTTCAAAAGTTTAAGAACGGTGAGTTTGACGTTAAAGACAAAGAACGCAGTGGAAGGCCGAAAGTGTACGAAGACATGGAATTAGAAGTACTATTGGAGGAAGATTCGTCCCAAACGCAAAAAGAACTTGCACTTACTCTACAAGTGACTCAACAAGCAATTTCACATCGTTTAAAATCGTTAGGAATGATTCAAAAACAAGGAAATTGGGTTCCATATGAACTAAAGCCGAGAGACGTTGAACGCCGATTATGCATGAGTGAAATGCTGCTTGCCAGGAATAAAAAAAAGGGTTTTTTGCATCGTATAGTCACTGGTGACGAAAAATGGATTCACTACGATAATCCAAAGAAGAGAAAGTCATGGGTTAAGCCCGGCGAACCATCAACATCGACAGCTAAGCCGAATATTCATGGAAAAAAACTCATGCTGTGTATTTGGTGGGATCAGCTTGGTGTCGTGTATTATGAATTGCTGAAACCAAGCGAAACCATTACTGGAGCTCTCTACCGAACACAATTGATGAGATTGAGTCGGGCACTTAAGGAAAAACGCGCCCATTACTACTCCAGACACGACAAAATTATTCTTTTACACGATAATGCTCGTCCACATGTTGCGGCGCCGGTAAAAACATACTTGGAAACACTCAACTGGGAAGTTTTACCCCACCCGCCGTATTCACCAGACTTAGCCCCTTCTGATTATCACCTGTTCCGGTCGATGGCACATGGTCTGTCTGAGCAGCGCTTCACATCATATGAAGACACCAAAAATTGGGTAGACTTGTGGATAGCGTCAAAAGATGAAGAGTTTTTTCGACGGGGTATCCGAATGTTGCCAGAAAGATGGGGAAAAGTAGTGGCAAATGATGGAAAATACTTTGAATAAAACGTAATGTACTTTTCCTTTACAATAAATTCCTAATTTTTTATAAAAAACTGCGGAAACTTATTTGTACACCTAATAATTTGTTAAAAAATGACGGCTATGTGGTTCGCCATTCTTCACGTCCTGATTCCTACGAGGGCGAGAAACGACTAACGGAGTGCTATTTCGCTACGATGAATGCGAGAGGAAGTATGGATGAGTGTGGAGAAAGCAAGGAAGGTGTGCCGGGATCGTAGCAGATGGAAATCTGCCTATCCCTACGAAAGACAGGCGTGATAATGTATGTATGTATTTGTTGAGCGCTTTCTCCCTTGGACCGGATTTCTCTCTGCCCAAACGATTATAGAGATAAAGCTAATTTTTTATCGATGTCAAATTGTCTATACACATTCCAGGTTGGGTATAAGTTCCTTAAGAACCATAGATAAACAGTATCGTCGATCTTTGGTGTTTTCGATAATTTAATGCCGACATACCAGTTTAGATAATATCGATATTAAGGGTTGCCAGTATCAATATTATTGATAATAATATTGTTATTGCAAGCCTACGTGCTACATGCTTTCTTTGTCCAATCTGAAAGAATAAAACGAAACAAACAATAAAACAAAACAATTTTGACAAGTGACATGTCTTTGTTTTCATTCCATTGTTTCTTTAAACTTGTTCAGTTATTTTAAAAACAAGTGCTTAGATCTAATAAAAATCTGCTTTTAATTATGGCAGCGTGTGATTCTCAAAAGTCAGAAGCTGCAAAAGATAACGTGTCTACCAATTCTATTGATGAAGGATTACCCCGTGAGCTAAGTCAACTTAGCCTTTCAAGCGCGTCAAGCCAAGATGAGTTTTATTGTGATAAAGAACATTCCGAAACTACTCTAAAAAATATTTATGGGTATTATCAGTCTCAAAAATTATGCGATGTAGTACTTATTGCAGGTGGCTGTCGGTACGTGTCCCGTTATTTCTTTTCATGGTTTATGTATCTCTTTCTTTTTCTAGTCATTTTAAAAGATAAAAGCTATTTAAAATCTTATTACTTATTTCTTTTATTAGCACCTTCACTCAAAAAAAAATATTTTTTTCTACTAATAAAATATTTTATGGCAGGATACCAGCACATAAAGTAGTATTAGCATCATGCAGTGAATACTTTGCAGCAATGTTCACAGGCTCTTTGAGAGAAGCACAACTAAGTGAAATAACTCTAGAAAGAGTTGACTCACAAGCACTTCAGTCACTTGTTCATTATTGCTATACTGGTACAATAGGTAACTATAATTTTTATATTATTAAAAATGCTTCATGTTATTAAACCTTTGCTTTATTTTGTTTACTTATAATTTATATATATATATATATATATATATATATATATATATATATATATATATATATATATATATATATATATATATATATATATATATATATATATATATATATATATATATATATATATATATATATATTTCTTTATAATTACAGAACTAAGGGAAGAATCAGTGGAGATCCTTCTGTCAACAGCAAGCTTACTTCAACTACATTCTGTTATAAAAGCTTGTTGTTCCTTTCTTAAGAAGCAACTTGACCCCTGCAACTGCTTAGGAATTGCTTTATTTGCAGAACAGCAGTCTTGTATAACATTACATAAAAGTGCATTGGAGTTTACTCACCAACATTTTATGCAGGTACATATTTCATAAAAACTACTACTTTTACTTAAAAATTAATATTTATAACTAACATCCAATAAAACTTTTTAGGTAGTCAAACATCAAGAATTTTTAACACTACAAGCAGAACAGCTGTCTAATTTTTTGAAATCGGATGATCTCAATGTTGTTACTGAAGAAAATGTATTTGAAAGTCTCATGACTTGGGTGCAGCATGATAACATTAATAGAGAAAAACATTTGCCAACCTTGCTGAAACTTATAAAATTACCTTTACTTTCATCTGAGGTACTTGATTATTTTGGATTTGTTGAAATTTCTTTCATAAGTGCTGAAATGTAGGTTTGTTAGAGTACATTTGCAAATATGAAAGCTATATATACAATGCATAAAAATTTTGGAATGAGAAGGGTCTTGTCATATAGTTAGTAAATTCTGCTCATTTATCATTCTTAAATCAAACTAGGCGTAAATAAGCCTAGGTCATTAACGGGCAGCAGCTTTACTCATGTGATGTACTTGAATTTGTGATTCACCCAGAATGGTGTTAATGGGTAAAACCTCCTTGCATGGGGAGGCCTATGTCTAGGAGCAAACTAATCCAGACCGTTTATGAAAATGATAGATGATTAAAAAACAAACAAAAAAATCTACCATATCATATGATATTAAAGTATTAGTATGTTTAAATATAGCTGACACATAATAAAAAAATAAAAATATTTCCTTGCTTGATTAAGAATCATGAAAAACCTCTTGAGCTTAGTAAAGAAAATTATACACCAGTGCTACATTATGTCCACTCTGTTATCCAAACTATGTTATATATATATAAAACATATATACAAAGGATATCAATGAAAAATGAATAGATTAGAAGGCTGGAACCAGATATCTAAGATGCATTGCCACCCTTAATGTAGCTTATGACCACACTCCGGCATTGCAGATGTATTAAGGCATATCTAATCACTTATCAACAGGTGATCCATAGGCTCATTTGCCTGTTGTTATAAAAAAATAGTGGTTTTTTGAACTTAATACACAACATACTTGATGTTGCAGATGTCCAAGGCTGATAGTGATAGCTTACTAACGATCTGATGACCTGCTGACTTATTTCCTTGCCTCTTCCATTACTATAGCCCAATGTCTGAGAGACAATTATCTGTAATGATGAAAAATGGAAAATGACTATACACATTATTTACAAATTATAATTACTTGTTTTCAGTATTTAATTGATAAAGTAGAACTGGCATGTGGAAATGTACCTGAATGTCAACCTTTAATAATGGAAGCAGTGAAATGGCATTTACTTCCTGAGAGAAGATCTCTTCTATTTTCACATAGAACAAGACCAAGGACATCAACAATTGGCCGATTATTAGCTATTGGTGGAATGGATGGCTACAAAGTAATTTATTATGCATATCTAATTTTATTCAATTCATAAATAATCCCTATTATTCTTTAGGCATTATTTTTAATCCTATCATCCATAAATTATGTCACAAGTTAAAGGAGAGGGAGGGGGTCAACAATTTGGCACCTTCAAAAAACAAGCCAACAAATACTATAAAGGCCGGCGAAGCTTCCGTGAACCTTGGGGTATCGCAGATGTCTATGGGTGGTGTTGATTGCTATCCATCAGGTGATACACTTGCTCGATTGCCCCCATATCCAATTAAAAACAAACGTGACATTGTGTGATTGGGGGACGATGACGAGTCATATACTTCGTGACATCACATGTATAAATCTAAAATGCTAAAACTAAATTTCAACTGCAATAAACTCTTAAATATTACCAATTCCAAAGCAAATATATAAATAATTTTGGAAGTACTACTTCTATTTATTAATTTCTAAATGTGCAATTGCAAAAAATATGTGAAGTCACACAAATGTATAATAATCATGTGACAACGACTCGTCCAAATCATAGAAATTGTGTGATGTGATTTATGATGAGGATGAAGATGGCCCCTTATTATAATAAATCTTCATTCATTCATTTTAATTAATGGCTTTCAATAGTGCCAAAATAGCATGGATGATTTTGCCAATGTCACGTAAAAGGGAGAAGACATGAAGGAGGTAAATAATAAATCTTTTCGGTTTTGAAATCTTCATAGGTCCTATCTCTGTAAAAAAATTACCGACTTGTAGTTTATCCCAAAACTAATATGTGTTTTTTACGATATATCATTCATCATATTTTTTCAAACAAAATTAAAAATATGTTTCTATACACTAGTTAAGCTCACGACATATGTACAACCCAAGCAAACATTGTGTTTAATATTAAAACAGCTTTATTTTTATGGATACATTTTTAATTTAACAAAATATTAAATAAATTAAAAAAAGGAATGTGGACAACAAACATAGCTCCTTTTACCTTTGACTATATTGTTTTTTATATGAGAAAAGAAACATTCTGTATATTTTGTGGCATACTGCTACTATTTGAAAAAAATAAAATACCCTTGCACAAAATGCTGCCTACAGCTGTTAGTAGCATTATTATGAGGCTCTTAAAATGCTGGGGTGTTATCGGTATGAGACATCTAATTTGCTGTCAGAAACATGATAACTAAGAAAAAAAATAAGGAAGATAAGCTTGCAGTGTTTTTTAGAAAGTTATTAATAAAACTAATCTTTCATTATAATGACATAGGGTGCAAGCAATATGGAAATGTATGATCCTCGAACAAACACTTGGACCCCATTTATGCGTATGGGCGCCAGAAGACTTCAATTTGGAGTGGCTGTTATGCAAAATAAACTAATAGTTGTTGGGGGGAGAGATGGCCTTAAAACATTGAACACAGTAAGTTACTTATTATAATTTGAACTAGTTAAATTACACATTTGGAGTAATAGAGACTTTTTCTTTAAATTTTTATTTTATAGTACATTAAAAAAGAATACTAACAATGTTTTTTCTATTACTAGCATTCTTCTTAACCATTTCAACTAAGCTTATAAGGCTTGCGCTAAAATATGATTCACATCAATAGTTCAATCGAAGATATGAACTTATAATATTAAAATTGTAAGGCAGAGGGTTACAAACTGAGCTATTGGTGCTTATTAGTTAATTTTACCTGCTTTAGCTACTAATCCCTCTATTTGAACAAGTGAATCTTGGGAATGGCTAAACTGGTTTAGCCAGAACTCTTATGAGTTGATATAGAATTTTGTCTGTTGTTTTCCAAGTCTGGAAACTTGTACTTGGACAAGCCTTGTACAAGCGTGGTGGGTGGGGCACCAGCAATGGGAGGCCTGTATAGCCAGTGGGCATATATGGGCTTTGAAGAAAAAAATTAATTGAACCTAATATAAACAAATATTCTGTACTAATTCTAGAAAATACTAAATAATAGCTAAGGTATCAATCATTGAATATACAAAAGTGTTTCATGTATTTCTTTACAATTAACAGGTAGAATGCTTTGATTTGGTATCACTGAGTTGGAGTACATTAGCACCCATGAATACACATCGACATGGTTTGGGAGTGGCATTGCTGGGTGAAGGCCCTAATTCACCAATTTATGCTGTAGGTGGTCATGATGGATGGATCTATTTAAATTCTGTGGAACGGTAAGAAACAAATTATAAAATAAAACTAGTCATCATGATAATTTGTTAACATACAAGAATGGTACAGTATCCCAAGATAACCTTGACGTTCACTGGTGAGAAACAGCCTACCCTGTGTAACTTTCGTTCAACTCTCCAGCCGGAGCTTGCACCAATGCGTAATGGCCTCATCTTCCGAGCAATACTTTGACCATCCAGTCGACCGTCAGCCACTGGATCGCCGAATTACCCTTTTGACTGTTTGATTCTCACCCATTACTTCAATGTGACTGAACCAGCAAAGGTTTGTTAGCTTTAATCTCTCCTCAGATATTAGGCTCAGACACGACTTATTCCATTTCGCTATTGGTACTTTATACCCATCCTTAAAGCCTATATATTATAATATGCGTCCTCGCGGTCAAGGGGCGCGGTTGCTGTACATTGAGATTACACGAGATCATATGCATCTAACTATGTAAACAGCGAATTGGTCACCGTCCGCAGTAGCGGCCTGGAGCGCTTGCGAGTTTGTACCTATCTAATACCATTCGGCGACCGCTTCATATAATGCGCAAAGCGGCGCGGCCTGTGGGTCTGCGGCCGGGCCGCGCGGACGCGCCGCTTCATTTATTTCGGCCCTTAGCCTATTCTGCCTAGAATCAAAGAAATTTCGTCTCTAACATTAAAATGTTTTATTTTTCTTTAAAGTAAATGTCACATTAGTATATATAGATAATTATTTCTTATTGTTTTATAATTCGACGCGAAAAAGCAAAAACGTTGTAAACCGAAAATTAAAACTTTACCACCAAAATCATAAAACTTAAGATTTCTGTAAATTATATCTGATCACTCAAAAACAGTCAGTTTCAACGCTGTACAAAATATTCTATTGGTCGTAGAGTTGCGAGACTCAGATCATTCGAAGCAGTATGTTTTTCTGATCCGACGAATATGAAACAAATTTTTTTTGACATCTGTTTCATTTACAACGTCACATCTGTTTACCGTAGAGCTACATAGAGACCACAGATCTCCATCTGCAACACACTTTCCTTGCTTCCTCCACACTCATCACTCTCCCCTTGCAAGCCCGCCGGTTAAGGGTACCCTCGACCTGGTCGTTCCTAAAAATTTCGTCAATGTGATCAAGGTATGTTTTCCGTGGTCTTCCCCTACCGACCGTTCCATCCACATCGGCAACGTAAATTCCTTTCGTGTTTCATCCCTCCTCTTTATGTAGTAATGTCTATTGATTCGAAAAAGTGTTAAATTGCCACGTAAGATTATGATTAGATTGTGTCTTCAGAGAAATAATTACGGTGATTATGTCAGATGGGACGCGTGCTCGCGCACGTGGACTATGGTGTCGCCTATGTCAGGCGCGCGGAGCACGTGCGGGGTGGCGGCGTTGCGGGGCAAATTGTATGCGGCGGGCGGGCGTGATGGCGGCGCGTGTCTCCGCTCCGTGGAGTGCTACGACCCAGCTACCAACCACTGGAGCAACTGCGCACCGATGACGCGTCGCCGCTGCGGCCTCAGTGTGAGTACATTTCACACACCGTGCACTCCTATGTAGATTGTACGCTGCGAGCAAGCGTGACGGTGGCGTGTGTCTACGCTCTGTGGAGTGCTAAGACCCAGCCACCAACCACTGCGGTCTCAGCGAGATTACATCTTACAAACAACGACAGAATGCTCTACGTCTGTTTTTTTATGGGATAGGTGGGCAAACGTGCAAGCGCGTCGCCTGATGGAAAGCAATCAACGCCACCCACAGACAACGGTTAAATCACTTATTAACACATAAGGCGGAAGTGTTACCGTACTTTTAGGTATGTGTAGGCCTGTTTTTTGAAGGTGCCTATGTCGTATCGGTTCGGAAAGACCGCCGAAGGTAGCTGGCTCCACAGAGTGGTGATGCGTGGAAAGAAGTTTCGAGAGAAGCGCACCGTAGTAGATCGCCACTCATCCAGATGGTCGGGATAAAGAGTTTTGCTTTACGGCGAGTTATGCGGTTGTGGAATTCGGTGGCGGGAATTATTCCAAACGATTCCAAACAAAAAACTGGAGCACGCTCCATGATAAAAGCGGTAAAAAATGCCAAAATATGTGATATCCCTCCGCAGCGTCATCGATGATTCGGATCGCACGACTTTGTATACGGTCAAGTGGAAAAAGTTGATACTGGGGAGAAAACTACACTAAACAAATTCAATAGAGTGGAGAAAGAATGATCTGATCTGTCATCTGATGTCAATCAGCCTTTATATTTACACAAGTTTGAATATTTTCCACTCGTTTCTTACTCACACAATTTCAAATTGAAATAGACGAACAGACGTAAGGTTTCTGAAAAAAATAAACACAATGTGTTAATTGTAATAATAGAGATTGTTATTATATTAAATGGCTAAAGCAGTTGGTTTATTTCAGGTTTGTGCAGCAGGTGGTTATCTCTATGCATTAGGTGGCCACGAAGCGCCCGCCAACACTGTGGGAGGCAGGCTGGCTTGCGTGGAACGATATGATCCAGTTTCTGATACCTGGGTATTGCTAGCCCGTCTGTCTTACGCCAGAGATGCAATTGGATCGTGCTTGCTTGGAGATCGGATAGTCGCCGTTGGTATGTACCTTATAAATCATGCACCCTACGTTGCTTTAAGTGGAATCCAGCTTAATCAAGCATACATATACATACATATTGTCATGCTTGTTTCCCGTAGGGGTCACAGATCTACATCTGCTACGATCTCGGCATACTTTTCACACTCATCACACTCCACATGCAAGCTCACCGGTTATGGGTACTGTTAACCTGGCCTTTCCCTAAAACTTGGCAAATTGATCAAGGTATGTTATCCTTGATCTTCCCTCACCGACCCTTCCATCCACATCCACAACGTGCCTAATCTCTATGTGCCCAAACCATCCAAGCATCCCTTTCTCAACTTTTGCCATGAAACCTTCTTTTACTCCACATCACTCTCTTATATCTTCATTTATTATTCTATCATTCAAAGTTTTAATAGTGATAGTCAAAGTCATATTAATAGTGGTAGAGCCACGCTGCCGACGAATACTTTGTCAAGAATGGAATAATATGGGCGTGAATGGGCCGGCTCGCCCGGGAAATTACTTATTAAGACATTCCCATCGTACATTTTTGCTCAAACTTGCCTATAAATCGGGGTATTTTTATGAAATATTTCGATGTGTAAATTAAAACTGCGGATATTATTCTTTCTTATGACTTATGCGTATTACGTATTTTTAATTTTACATGACACAATGAGTGATATTAAATTAATAATTTAAAAGCATGGCGTAATATGCTATATTAGATATTTTTATTCTTAAATATAACGTATCAATTTTATCAACAATTTTGAATTTTTTAGTAACTTTGGATTTATGAACGAATGAATATTAACCCACTATTCTATTCCAAGGATTTAAAAACAGTAACTTCGCCACTGAGCCAACTGGGTTTTAGTGTATTTACAACTGGTTGTACATATAGTTACACGCAGAAGTATTGACATTTAATATTTATATCCGACAGGTGGTTACGATGGCGTCCAGTATTTGAATGTTGTGGAAGTTTATGACTCCGAGTCCAATTGTTGGCGCAAATTGGCACCGCTGACTACCGGGCGGGCTGGTGCGGCGGTTGTAGCTGTGCCTCCCCCACGCAATGTCTTCTGATATCTTAATCATCAACTTCTCACTTACATTATTGCCTAAAAGTATTTTACTCAAAAATCAACAGTCGTTTCATTTTTGAGCATGCTGCCTGCGTTGCGGGTGGACGGGAGGGTATTTCTAGCATTTGTGAACAGGATTCCTTATGAGCATGCTAGTGACAATTTGATCCCGATCACAAGGACAGGTGTGTCGTAAATGCGTTTCTGTTCAACCAAATATTGGTTGGGTTGGGGAGAAGATCTTTTAGATATAACGTTACTTTTTGTACATAGATATTAAAGAAGTAACGAATGTCTGTGGAACACACGGTAGCCTCTAGGTATAAAAATAATATAGCTCGAGCTTTTTTTTCGGTACTTTCCGTTAGCCAGGCGCAAGCGAAAAATCTCTAAACAATATAGAATTCTGCTAAATTTCTTATAATCTAACCTGACCTTTTTTCCCCGCGTAAACAAACAGAAACCTAACCTAACAAGCGAAAAATTGCCAAATAATATAAAATTCCCCCAAATTTCTTACAACCATATGGGTTAGGTTGTATTTAGCGATTTTGCTTGCGCTAGGCTAACGGAAAATTACCGATTTTGCAAACGATCTGAAGTCGTAGGTATTTTTCTAGTAAAAGCATTATTAGCTCAATTCTTTAAAGAATTCTACTAGGGTGCGTCAAATTACACGCTTATCCGTATTCTAGATTTATTACTAAAATTGTATAATATCAAGAGAAAATGCCTTATAGAGCATGTATTTTATAAAATGGCCGAAATTAGTGTAAACTTCGATTGCATTATATATTTTAGAATGGGTATTTTCAATTTTAATTAAAGGTCAACGTGGTAAGGAAAAGCGTTTCCAATTATACAAACGATGAACTTGAGAATGTAGTACATTTATTGTTAAAAAAAGAGATAATTCATATATGTAATCTCTGTAAAACTTAACTAAATTTCATCTCAATATACATACGTACGTATTATATAATGTCATTTTTTACATATCAACATAAAAAATGTGTAAATGCAGAGATGTCAAAAATTTTTATTCAATATTCGCATTAGAAAAAAATACTGCGCCTTATAGTTTGTCTCTCTACGACTACGAAAATGTTGTACGGCATTGAAACTGACTATTTTTGAGTGATTAGATACAATTTTTTTAGAAATTTTTAAAGTTATTTTGTCTCTGGTGGTTTTGCGGTTTTCTACGTTTTCGTTTTTTTTTTTCGATATATTTGTATATCATTTTTTCACGTACATTTCATTTTTTCGTACGTATGTAAAAAATAGACATTCGTTTTAGCAGAGTGGTAACGCCTTAATACGCCTTTGTTCCGTTCTTCCGACGCTTTTATCCTATATATATATGACCGGATCATAACTACCATAATATGTATACCGTTTTGTTCAAATACTATTAAAATTAATGTAATATATAGATGAAATAGGTAATATGAACTATTTTTACATATGTCTTCAATTATTGTTATGAGAAGCATTTAACGAGCGTAGATAAATATGCAAACTTAAATGAATCATTATACTCTAAAAAGGTTTAGAAATTAAATTAATTGACAGAACCATTAGGTACAATGACAAAAAAAGCCTTGATCTTTGATGAAAATCTCAGTTGTATCAACCCAGTGTTCTTATTTAAATAGATAGTTTTATATCTCGGCGTATTAGAAATAAACCTAATTTAATATGTATTTTACTGTCATCTGTTGGCAGATTATGTAAAGATAGTTGGTTTATATAAAATAATTGTAATTTGTGTAAAATAAATTATCTAAAAATTCATATAAATATGTAATTTGAATATTTAGCTGTATTTGTAACAATTTCATTTATTTGTTAAAAATGATATTGTTTCTGTGCTGAACCAAATCTATTTTTAGATTTTTTTATTGTTTTTGTTTGCCTTCTCTATTTTATTATGTGTATTATCTATATTATGTGTATAAAGGCTGAATTGGAAAGATTCATTCTAACTTGAACCACGTCGCCTAAATTTATTATTATGTATACTGGACAACCTAGGTGACATTTGGGATCAAAATGAGTAGGAATCAACGTTTTGTCCCCCGTTATTTGGTATTTATCTCAGCGAACCGTTGCTCCTCCGCTCTTTGGACGGTTTTGTGGCTTGCTGAGCGTCTAAGTATTTCACATCTCTAATTAAGGCTTAATTTCATTTAGTGAGAAACCGATCTTTTGTCCCGAAAGCAGTTCGGTTCAGAAATACCGCCGAAGGTAGCCAGTTCCATAGAGTGGGGGTGATAAAGAGAGGATGAGAGAGTGAGACTTGATTAGCCAAAATAATAATCACGTGAGAGTTGCCATCCTTTAGGTTAGAGTGAATGTAGCGCCGCGCCAAGCGAATCACTAACACTTCAATGGCCTCAATTTTAAGGTACCTGGTGATTACGTAATTCCAAACGTATCGCCCCAGAGTAACTCTTACGATATTTGACGTGATGGACTTTTAGCGGAGGGTTTATTGTATATTTATTCCGATACGGGTGTTGAACCTGCCACCATTGACTCCATTAGCGACAACTCCGCCAATTAGCCAATTGGTCGTTAACACTTTATTATCGTATAGAAAATGTCTGTAATAGGGAAGTAGTGATATTATATCCTATAATGTTTTTCCACTAAATTTAATACAATTTTATATTATGAAGTAATAGTATTTTAAAGCTTCTATTGTAATAAAATGTAATTTTAGACTTAAACGCATTTCGGTATATGTGCCAAACAATGTCAATGTAAGCCCCTGGTATTGGCAATATTTTTATCCTGTTTCGTGATCTCATCTAATAGATACTTATTGTTTTGGAAATAACAAAGAACTTGTGATTATAATTTTTTAAAGACTTGAATTATTATTGTAAAAAGTTATGTTAAATGTATAAAATGGTTTCGTGACAATAAGTTCCTGGGTGAAAATGTGTTGTGTACTCTAATATTTTACATTATCAAGTATGATAATATTATTACCAACAGATTCCGGATCTATTGTAGACATTAATAGACACGACATTAACGAAGTTTACTATAAAACAGTAAATAATATTATAGGTATAAATAAACTTGCTACTATGCCTATAGAATGATATATTCCGTTAAATGTAAAATTCGTAGTTGATTGTCATCACTCAAACATTGCAATATCAGATTGATTTCTACAAAAGTACATGTGTAGATACAAACATGTTATTTAAATGTATCAGCTGTAATTGTGCTGTGTAGTTTGTGTATTAAAAGTAATGTTAAGTTTTCTTAACTATACCTTACTTGTAATAATATTATTATCAAAATATTTTTATACAAAGGTTTTGAACCCATATAACCAACTATATACACACATACTTGTTTAAGTCTATATATCGATGCAAAGAAGCGAAAGATCAGAGAAAAATACTGCGTCGAATGGAGTTTCACTTCTCTATAACCATTTTGTACAGCGTTGTAATTGACTGTTTTTGGCTCTGATGGTAAATTTTCATTTTGGGGTTTGCCACGTTTTCGCTTTTTGCGTCGATATCGGTATATTCGTATCAGTGTCCCCGAATTTGTGATTAAACTTAAAGGTTTACTTCCTTTTTTATTAGAAATAAGTTTATTGCAGAACTCTGAGCTCGTTCAATATTTGCTAGTGATTTTTGTTCCGTCAAGTAATTGCTATTTACCTCATGTACTCGTATAATATGGTTTAAGAGGAAAATAGACTGTCAACCATTCAAACCTTTCAAAGAATAGACTGTCAACCATTCAAACAATTTTTGTAAGGTCATAAGGTAAGCAACGATTGTATTGATTATAAGCAATAAATAACCTCTGACCTCAAATTAGTTCAGTCGTTTATTGAGTATTTGAAAGAGATGTTCGGAATTACTCCTGCCACTGAATTCCTCTGCCATCATTCTGTGTAACCACAACTAATAGGCAGCGATGATTCATTTCCATCTAATGACCAATAAACAAATAAGGAAATATTTCTTTTTTAGTAATGTAAAAATATTAAACAAATCAGTTTAGAAGAGGTATCCCCATCGGAATTTAACCGATATCCATGCTTCAGTATAATATACCTACACCACTCCCATATATAGGTTTTTCGATAAGATATCTAAAATATAACATGTGAAAAATCTGTAATATTTGGGAATATTATTTTCTTTAATATGACTTTCTCTGTCAATTTATTGAATAGGGCCATTACTTTGCAGAAATGTTTCATCATTTCCTCATAAGCCTTATTATATGTACACATATGAAAGAGAAAAACAAAGAATAGTAGCAATTTTTAATTATTTATCCGTTCCAGAAATATATTGCTTTTATCTGTAAGCTATTTGTAACTAAAACAATGCTGGGTTATATTATTTTTCAATATAACTAGAAATTTATTTTTTATAACATTCATTATTAGGGGACCACTTAGTGATATAAAGTGCTATTGTTTATACTGCTATTAATGATATAATTTTTTATAAAACCTAGTTCTTTAGTAATAAAGTGTGTCCTAAAGGAATACAAAAATATTATTCAATTTTCTGCTTTACTTTTTTGTGCTTTTATTTCCTGCTTTTTTGTTATCAAACGTTATATTAAATAACATCTCTTGTAAAAATCATTAAAGGCAAAAGTAGTAACTATATAGTTGTGGTTTAATGTGTCTTATGTAATAGCAATGTTATTTATTCTTCCGGTAAAATGTTTTTAAAAAAATTTGACACATCTCAACATACATAGTAGAATTCGTTTAAAGATCGAATAATCAGTAAAGGCACGCTTACTATTTTCTGTCAATATTAAAAGAACAATTCTACTTTCGCTTAAACCACATGATTTCAATAAGATGGCACCATGTCTCACACTGCTAGAGAGACCAGAGCTTAGACGTGATTTCTTTTCCAACAAATTAAATTAATTTTTCGGCGATATCTTCCTAGCCACCAGGTCGCCAGATCTTAGCCCTTTTTGACTTGGGGGTTCAATAGGGCAGAGTTGCTGAATACTGAACGTAAAAACGTGGAACCTCAAAAGTAAAAAATATATAGAACTCCCAATGATCATCCAGGTACTATAAGAAAATATATAATCCAAGATAAAAATTGAGTAAAACCTAATACTTTTAGAAAATAATGATTGGGAACTGTAAATCTTCAATAATGTTTTTTTTTTCTTTTCTTTGATGGCAATTAGTTAAGACTTATGCCAGTGTCAAGTAAAATGCAATAATATCTCTAATCTCTTAAAATGTTGCTTTGTAAGCAATTATGCTTTGTAAAATTTAGGATGATAATTTTGACAGCTCACGCACATGAAGTTTCGTATTTTTTTCCGGTAAAATGTACTTCCGATAATACTACTTTATGGATGGGTACCGCCCCCTTAGTGAAGTGCTACTCATAACGAACAACTACAGACTATCGAAAATCGATTTGAAATAAAATAAATCGATCGACATTTAGGTTAAATTATATTATTTATTGTAAATATATAAGTTATTTGCAATTATCTATCACATTTATTTGTAAAAAAATCTATAATTAATATATCTAATGTTCACTTTTTTAAATTGTTAACCAATGATAATTGCACGTGGTGTAGAGTTTTAAAAATTCATTATATATAATAAATGAAAATGATTCATTATTAATTGATAGGAGGTATTATTATAGGTAATATCAATTTTTATTTAATTATGTAAATAACAAAACTATAATACGTAGATATGTAATGCATGGTGAAACAAATATAGTCGGCTGTTATTTAAAAAAAATTGTATATATATATATATATATATATATATATATATATATATATATATATATAGACGCCAAGATTATGGCAACACTATTGGCAGCCATTCTTCAGTCAGTCAGCCATTTTCTATTTAATAATCAGTACGAGTTCTGACGCCGTTAGTACCTTATATACGCTTCTGTTCAGTTTTTGTTTTCTCTTGTTAACTGCTTTTGTTGTTAAGTTTTTATTATCTTTGGACACACAAAAAAGAACGAAAAAGACTGTTTTGAACAGTGAAAGTCGAATCGAAGAATTTGTTGTTGCCTTTAACCCAAGTGGGCGACAGAGTCGCAGATGCTCTTGGCATCGGACGAGTTACGGTGTCTCGAATATTGCAAGAAAAGTATGGCGAGACATCATCAACTCAAGCGACAGAGAAAGACGACAAAAAGAAGTTGGCGACACCTAATAAGAAACGCAGACGAATGTCAAGTGTCATCGAGATTGATGACTTTGATGCCGCCGCAATTCGCAATCATAAATATGCATAATATTATAGACGAGGTGAATATCCAACACTAAGGAAATTAATATTGTCCCTTAAAAATTTTGATTTATTCAATGGCAGTTTGCCGTACTTCATAAAATTGGCTTCGCATATAAAAAAATCTGATAAAAGAAAAATAATAATGAAACGCACAGACATTGCCCTGGCACGGTTAGATTTTATGAGATGAGACAAAAATTATGCTGATTGGGAAAAAGTAGTATTTCTCAACGAAACCTGGCTCAACACCAACCACTGTGCCGAAAGCGTGGACGTGGTGATGACACTGCACAGTCAGTAACCAAAGTGCCTGAAGGCAAAGGACAACGCCTGATAGTTGGAGATGGTGCGGATTGGAGAAAAGTTGTGGAACATAAAATGAAATATTTAAAAAGACTGGGAGTGAGATGTCCACTTTGATAGCGTTTGTGAACAAGAAATTATAATTAATTTAAGAGATAGTTCTGGTGAATCTAGTGATAATGAAAATGATGAATACGATTTAGGTTGTCCGCCACTGCTTTAATATTTATTAATAAAGAACTGAATTCTTTGTTTTATTTCGTAATGCCCCTCTGACAACATTAAAATTTTAAATTTTTATAATTTATAGATTTTGTCATTAACAACATAGAGGAATATTGTAAGGAAGACACGAAACCGTATTTTAGGAAAGAGATTACCCAAACCTCTAACAGAAAATTTATGGCAATAATTCTTTTTAGTTGTCTTTCTCTTTTACATTCAAAGTTTGTTGAAAGATATCATTTGTTTTCTAGTTTTGAGACCAGGAGATTGTCATGTTTTTATTATTATTTATACTTTATGCTTTATTACATTTTTATTCCAGAGCAAATGTTAAGTTAGACTGAACATTTGTGGCAATTTTTTTTTGTGTTTACTTAACATTTATTTTTTTAGTGTTGAGACCAAAACGTTGAGGTTTTATTTTTTGTATTTAACGAATCAATTAAATTTGTAATCAAATCCTATCTCGAATACCTCCAAAATGTTGGATACCCAGAATCCACTATCCGATATGTAATATGTTACTAAATATATTATTAATTTACAATATCCTAACTATATGTTTGTCTATTGTTATTCTACGATTAAAAAGTAGTTCAAACTGATTTGTCTTATCGGACAAGCACAGCAAGTTTCCCGGGAAAGAGTATGATATAGATGAGTTAAATAATAGCTTTGCTTACTTTGAAAACATTGTTGCGACCGCAAGTTACGGAGCATTAAAATTAGAACACTCGGGCACGAGACGAAGGCGTGGTGCTTAAACCACGAAACCGATATCAGTTTTTTATCGTATAAGACTGGCGTTACTGTATACATTATCTATAGTTGTATATTTTTACTTGACAATTCTGTAACAACGCCAGATGTACTACACTGTACATACAATGTGTATATTATGCCGACGTCATTTTATTTAATCTTTATGCATATAAATTTTATTTAAAATAAAATGAATGTGCTGTCGTCAATTGTGGAGACTCGAAAATAGTACCTATCTTAAATTTGGAAAAACGATTATTCGATATAGTACTGGTCAAAAAGTATCGAGCAAAAGAAGTATTAAATAAAAAGTTACAAAAGGCGTCGATTTCTTTTGTGTCTGTGGACAATAGCCATTTTCAAGTATCGGTAGAATTTTATTGCATACTTTTAAGTGAAATCTGAATAGTATTTTAGAATTAAAACAGCTGCAGAAATGGCTTTACATGTACCAAAAGCTCCGGGTGTACCCCAAATGTTAAAAGAAGGTGCTCGGGTAAGTAATTAAAATCCTAACCAAAACTCATAAAGGCGAATCATGTGCGCCGTACAATATGATTTTCTTTTTAATAATATTATTTTTATTTCTTTATCAAGAAGGAAGCAGTTTCAAATTTTGTAAAGTTTATAAAAAAAATCATTTTTCTGATAAAATAAAAGGTTAATTTTTATTTTATAAAAATACGTAAATATTACTGAAACACTTTCAACTTTGCAGATGTATTCTGGCTTAGAAGAAGCTGTTTTTAACAATTTAAATGCATGCAAGCAATTTGCTGAAAGTGTCCGTTCTGCATATGGGCCTAATGGAATGAACAAAATGATTATTAATCACATTGAAAAGCAATTTATTACTAGTGATGCTGGGACAATAATTAGAGAATTAGATGTTGAGCATCCTGCTGCAAAGTTAATGGTTTTGGCTAGTCAAATGCAAGATTCTGAGGTAGGCGATGGTACAAATTTTGTCATTGTGCTTTCTGGTGCACTTTTGGAAGCAGCTGAAGAATTATTACGCTTAGGAGTTACTCCAAGTGAAATAGCTGAGGGCTATGAAAGAGCTCTTGACAAATGTCTTGAATCACTACCAAAGCTAGTGTGTCATGAAATAAAAGATTACAAAAATGTTGAAGCTGTTGTGAATGGGATAAAACCAGCAATAATGTCCAAACAATATGGTAATGAAGATTTCATTGCTCAACTTGTAGCTAAAGCATGTGTTGCAATTCTACCAGAAAAAACAACATTTAATGTAGACAATGTTCGAATATGCAAGGTAACTCAATTAAAAAAAGTGTTAATATCAAATTAATGTGAAATATAACCATTTAGCATATTTTTTAACTATTTTTAAATAAATTTAACAGATTTTAGGAGCTGGCCTTCAACAATCTGAAGTTCTTTCTGGAATGGTATTCAAAAGAGAAGTTGAAGGAGATGTAACATCAGCAACTAAAGCCAAAGTAGCTGTGTACTCATGCCCAGTGGACATCACACAAACTGAAACAAAAGGTACAGTGCTTATAAAGACAGCAGATGAGCTTCTCAATTTTAGTAAAGGTGAAGAATCACACCTTGAGAAACAAATTAAAGACATAGCTGATACTGGTGTTAAAGTAATAGCTGCTGGTGCAAAGTTTGGTGATATGGCATTACACTTCCTTAATAAATATGGATTGATGGCTGTGCGTCTCAATTCTAAGTTTGATCTTCGACGACTGGCTAAAACAGTGAATGCTACAGTAAGTATTAATATTTTAGAAATTATTGTCAATATAAGAAATATATTTCTATAGTAATTAAATATTAAATTATCATCATTTATAGTAATAAAATGCTATTAGTTGATTAAAACTGTATTTATAGGTGCTTCCAAGACTGACCACACCTACAGCTGAAGAACTTGGCTACTGTGATAATGTTAGAGTAGATGAGCTTGGAGACACTAGAGTGGTAGTCTTTTGTATGGAGTCTACAGAGTCACGAATTTCCACAGTTGTAATAAGAGGTTCAACTGATAATTACATGGATGATATAGAAAGAGCAGTTGATGATGGTGTTAACACTTTTAAATCGATATCAAGGGATGGACGGTAAGGATTTTATCATAATATAAAATAATTATCTAAGTTGTTATTGTGATCAATATCAACAATTTAATAGCATTCAAGTAGTTCCTTTCTGTTTTCATAGTTGTAAGGCATATATTAATTAAACACTTAAATGGTTGGTAACTGTTTAATATTATATATTAGAGATTAGGTTATTATTATGACACCTTGGTAATATAAATTCTTTAGGATTATGGGTCTGAGAATTTTAACCCCTTGCACTTTATTTAATTAGGAAAAATGTTGCAATAATGCACCATTTAATTTGAGTCAATCTTTTCATAAATAAAGTGATATAAAGAAGCAAATTGATGTCTTAATCTTTCGAATAAAGATGAAAAACAACAGCTAGCTAATAATGTTCCAAGGTATGATAATTTTCATAGCATTGTGGCAAATGTAAAGTAATTTTACATTGCTTGCATTGCCAAGTACTTTTACTTCTTATGTTGTTTTTATAGCCAACATGACATCTTTTAGTGGGATTTTTCTTCTTCCCATTTTCTGGGATGCGTTCTGGAAAATGTGCCCAACGCTTAGCATTCAATCTGCTGGGTATGTTACCATGTGAAGGATGCCCACGAATGTTATAGTCCGGTAGTGTAACTGTTTCTAGTATTTTTTCTGCTAAATATAATCTAAAATGTCCAGTACCTTTTTTTTTGAAATGTCAATTTTATTATACAAAAACCTAGGAATTATATATTGCCATATCAAACAAGGAAAAAAATATTTTTTGGTATCCTTTGACACATTTTCAGATTTACATAAATATTGTGTGTTTTTAAACATGTTTAAGCACGTCATGCATATTTAAATATTCTATGTATATTTTTATTTTGATGATGAGTACAGCTTGTCCATGGGCAGATAGACATTAAAAATTCATGACGTGTCTAACTCATCGTTGTAGCGCAAGGGGTTAACTATTATTAGATATTGCTTGTAAGACTTCTTGTCTCTAATCAATTCTAGAGTATCCAAAATTAGTAAATTTTTATTTTCAAATAATCTTTGACTCCCTATTTTTTCTCTTGTCATATGGCTGCTGCTATTTTATTGGGATATCTTTCCACAAGCTCTATCTACAGATAGGAAAAACTTTGATTTTAACCTATTAACAGTAGTAGTGGAAAGTCTGAAACATGTTCTTCTTTCTTAATGTGTGCCTGTATTTAAAATTTATGTAGAATATAAAATTACAGTTGATGACTGGGATATAAGTGTATACCTTAGTTCTACGCGAAATGGGAATGAACTATGGGTGAATGATATTGATTGTTCTGTAGAGAAAGCAGTATTTGTATTGGAGTTTGCAACTGAATTGACTTGATTGAACTGTGATATGTTATTAAACTCTTTTAGAGCCCATGGGGCTGCCAGCCGCCCTGCGCTAATCGTGACTCCATAGCAGACTACCTAGGGGGCACTCCACACAAAATTTACAAAGACATGATTTACACTTCAATAATTGTCTTTTCCGATGATTATTGGTTCTCTGAAAAATATGTTGTGCCCATTGCCATTTTAATTTGCTACCTCTAAGAACTATGTTGTTAACTCTGGTTCTCATCAATAATATACACCAAAGAAACTTCAAGCATAACCCTCTGAGTACCTTTGAACTTGTGAAGCAGACAAACCATTAGTGTCCACATTTTAACGCCATAAGAGAGTATAGACAAGATACAATGGTTTGCTTTTTGCTTTCGGGTTCCGAGGTATGGGTAAAAAAAATTAAATGAAGTTTCGTGAATGCTTGTTTTTTGAAGTTGTCTCTACCTAACCGCACTATATAATGATATTAACTTATTTCCGAACAACTTCGGAAATCTTATCATTTACAATGGTCCATTTTGGATCAATATGTTTGTTGACTCATTGGTTGATGTGGAAACACTTTGTGACCTTTCTATCACCTTGTCATTTGGAAATTAATATAAATTGTAAATTAAAAATTAATATTAATACTAGTTATAACAATATCATTTTACAGTTTCTTGCCTGGTGCTGGAGCAGTGGAAATTGAATTAGCACAAAAACTTCTTCAGTATGCTGATACGCTACCAGGACTTGAACAGTATGCAGTTCGAAAATTTGCTGTAGCCCTTGAGAGTATTCCACGTGCTTTAGCTAATAATACTGGAGCGAATGCCACAGAAGTTGTTAATAAAATTTACAAAGCACACAAGGTTAGTGTATACAAAGTTTTGGATTTAACCTGCCATTAATAATAATTCAAAAATAAGTATTTGCATCTTAGGGCGATCCAATTGGCTCAGTGTTGAAACTGCAGATTTCGAAGTACATTGTCGCGGGTTCAATTCCGGCATGAGGAAAAATATTTCTATTGCCTTCAGATATTTATCGCAAATCTGGGTATTCTGCCATCCACTTTGAACAAGTGTGGTGGGTTAATGGTTCATTCCTCCCAAAAATGTTATGGCCTCATGCCCAGCTTTGGAACATAATATGAACTTAACTTTTAGTGATATTGTTTTTTACTCATATCTACTTACAAATGCCAGAGAAATATTTTGTTGGTGATGTTATTTACCCTTGTCACAAATATTTGGCCTCCTTGTGATGGCCATTTCCAGTATAACGGCAATAAATCCTCTTATTTCTGGGATGGTGATTGGCTTTCACAATTATCATGCATAATTGAAGTTTTAAATTTGGATGATCGTGCAAAAACTGTGCGGCGCTATCGTGTCGGCGCCCGTGTCAAATTTATTTAGTGCCGATGAGCGATAGCGCTCGTCGGCACTCACACGGCTAATATAAGAAATATGTCATTTGTACTGAATGAAGAAGAAAACTGACCAGTTGGAAGAACATTTTCATTACACTTAAAACCAGTGCTGCAACTGTAGGTTTACAACATGCTTTATAAAATTGAGTTTACATTTTTTTTTCAGGATGGTAAACAGAATGTCGGCTTTGATATTGATTCGGATAATAGTGAAATATGTGATGCTAAAGAAAAAGGTATTTTAGATGCATACCTGCTTAAAAGTTGGGGCCTTAAATATGCTGTGGGTGCAGCAACTACAATTTTGAAAGTGAACCAGATCATCATGGCCAAGAGAGCAGGTGGACCCAAGCCTAAGGCACAAGCGGGTAGCGATGATGAATCATAATTCTAAAATGCATTTAATTTCTTATTTTAAATTGAAAAGTATTTGTTAGTATATTTGCTTTAAAAAATAATTTAACTAAAACAACTGTTTAACTGCTTTGAACAAATAAACATTAAAACACTACTGCCTTTTGTTTCCTTTTCTTTCCGATCGGAAATAATTAACAAAGACATTTATTGACACACAATTTACCATAATATTTTTCAAACCTATAAACCCTAACCTAGATGTTGTCCAAGAGGCTTGAACAGCACTCGATCTGTTAATCGACGCGATCGCATACTGACAGACTTTCAAAAACCTACACCACGGTCTTGTATACAAGTATTGCAACAACAGTAGTGGGGATACGTCAGCTTAATAGTTGCACTATTCTTTTCAATTTATGAGCGCCAGATCATAGATGGGTGTACTGTGCAACGAAGACAATAGCACTCTGTCTCTTTTTCTATCAAACGTAACGCATGCGTAGTAAACCCGTATCACATTACTCGAATTTATTTCGTATTTCATAAATACCCTTGAATTAATAGATACAGATGAAAATACAGTACCCAGTCGCTCAACCGGCGTGCGCCCATCAATAGCAACGACGTACAGCGGCGTTGACGCAAAAGAGAAGTTATGACACGATCGTACTAATCTCTCACCACTGAAATTGGGCTTCGTTGCAAGATCTGTATATTACATACAGACTATATTTAGACCGACGAGTGGGAAGATACCGTTTCACGCCACATGAGATATAAACCTACATCACCTACATATACGATTCGATTATACATCATTGGGAGTGCTATTCTGCTTGCGCATGAAAGAGACGATAATATCTTCCAAGGAAGTGCCGCCGCAACTGCCGCTGTTGATTCTTGCGTAATCGCTAAGAGAGCTTGCAATCAAATATTCGAAAGGTTGAATGAAAATATTCATTTTCATGTGTATTAAGTAATTAAATACTCGCGCGTGCGGTCCTTCGACCTATATTAACATCAACCCACATACCCGTGCGTACGAAGCTGTTGGTCTATAAGGCGTACGTTCGCTCCCGACTGACCTATATTGCGCCGGCCTGGTGGTTTTTGATCCAGCAGAATCTGTCTCTGTGCGCCATCGTGGGAGCGGCTCGCTATGTGTGTAATGCCGTAATAGAGAGGGACCTCCTGGAGGGCATCCACGAGTTTGTGATCCGGTTTCCTCGGAAGAGGTTCGACCGAGCCGACAATGGACCACACCCACACCTAAATAATTTTGCTCCCCTTCACGCTCGCCCACCTCAGGGACGTCCGCTCCCACGCGACCTAGGTATGGCACCTAGGACCGGGAGGCGGTTGCCCCATTGAGTTGCTTCACGAGCAGTGGGGTTCATCCCCGAGGCTCGATCCCACACCTCTGCACGGGGTGTGGACGTCCCCGATTGATTGAATTAAATACTGTACTCATACCATCTTTAGGACTGTTGGGAGTATCATGATCAGAGGTCGAATATTCGGATGTATACATATTTACCTGAAGTTCAATTACATTTCTTTTAACATGCGATAGTTTTTAAGTTTACAACTATCGCAACAACTTGTACAATGCTTAAATATAATAACCACGTCCCCTACAATACAATATGTCGATTTGAATTCCGGATAATTTTTTGCGTATTGCCTCAGCGAATTACTATGTGAGACTATGTAATTTGACCAGGGTTGACTCTAACTTGTTTATGTTTAGCAACCCATGAAACTACACAACTTTTCCCAAGAAAAAAGTTAAGAAGATATTTAATAAGTACGCAGGTTAGTACTTATAGTAAGATTACGAGAAAAGGCAGGAAAAAATCTTAGCACAGTTTATACTTCGCGTGATATATACATTAGCAAAAAAAGCCCTTACACGAATGGCTTTTCTATGGATAATGTTAATAATTTTAGTAAGTCATTAGCTTAGATGACTAAAATTTTTGTCTTATCTTTTTTGCTATTATACCTATGTGTCAAGTAAAATGCGATAACATCGAATCTCTTAAAATATAACTACTCAGTTTATCACGTTACGTCTTGATAGAATGATGAGTATTCTACCAAAACCTTCCATGGGCTTTTTCAATCAACTCAAAAAGTAACGATACACGCATTTATTTCCTATCACTTCACTTATACGCCTTAATTGAACTGTAATGTATAATATGCCACCACAATCACACAATATAACTGATAATAATATAAGATTATGAAAATGAAATAAAAACACAACGCCACTGATGTAAGTTGGCGGGAAAAGCGACTAGAATTTTTTTTTTTTCGTTTTCGGTTCGGTTTTTTAGTCAATGTAAATAGAAATCCGTGTGAAAATGGACATTTTTAGGAGTATAGTGAAATTAAGGCTACGAATTTTTTTATGGTAATTTAATAAAAAAGACAATAACGAGTATGACTTGCAATTACGGCATGTCTTGGCAATCGTCTTGGCTTTTGATGGTATCCTGTGGAATATATTCTCACTCAGCCGACATCATACGTTTAAACTCCCTAACGTTTTTTGGAGGTGGTACTCGTACGTACGTACTCGCCTCTTTAGGATCTCCAAGATGTGCTCAATAGAATTAAGGTCGGGGCTTCGCGCTGGCCCTCCGGTTATGGATACTTTTGCCCTGGCCTTTCTTAAAAACTTCGGCAACTTGGTCAAGGTATGTTTTCCATGGTCTTCGCTTACCGACCCACATAAACGCACGCACGCAACGTAAATTTATTTTACCAGTCACCTTTCATCTACTCTCTCTATGTGCTCAAATCATGTAAGCATCCCTTTCTCAACTTGTGTCACGACACCTTCTTTTACTCCACATCGCTCTCCTATATCTTCATTCCTTATTCTATTATTCAAAGTTACCCCACACATACTTCTTAATGCTCCCATTTCCACCGCATTCAGACTGCTTTTATGACTTTTTTGCCATGCTCAACTTTCACTACCGTACATCAGTGTCGGAATAAGCACTCCCCATTAAACCGCCAATCATGCCGTTTTAGACACATTCTGATTATTCATAAAGGAGTGCAGGGCACCATTAACCTGATTACCAGCTTTCACTCGCCTTACAATGTCACCTTCACATTTTCCATCTCTTGTAAACAATAACCCCAAATATACAAACTCTTTCACATTTTCAACTTTTTCTCCTGCAAGCAGCACCCCACACTGCGTCGTAGTGTAGTCCTCCCTTTCAAAAACCATCACTTTAGTCTTACTAATATTCATCTTCATTCCTTACCTTTCTAAAGCTCCATGCATTATATTTATCATCTCCTGCAACTTTCTTTCCGACGAAGCTAACAACACCTGGTCGTCAGCATATAAGAGGCATTTTATGACTAATCCATTCATTTTAAAGACACACTGACTCTCTTTCAGGTCTGTCCAGCATTTATCCATAAATAGGTTTAATAACCACGGTGAAGCTACACATCCCTGTCTAACACTTTTATTGGTATCAAGCCAGTCTGTGTAAGTCTCGTTTATTCTGATACACGCACTTGACTACTGTTAGAGAGATTTTAGCATATGAATCAGGTTTCCATTCACCCCAAACGTGCATAATGTCGACCACATTTGATTCCTTATCACTCTATCGTTGGCCTATTCATAAGTCTATGAAGGCGCAGTATGCCTTCTGGTTTTTCGCCAGCAATTTCTCTATGCACCTCTTTAGAACTAAATTATTACAAATAATGTAGAAAAATGTATTGTGCAAAGGAATGTATATATATATATATATATATATATATATATATATATATATATATATATATATATATATATATATATATATATATATATATACTCTAAAATAATATATAACAACTTCGTTTGCTGCACTAAAGAAAGTTTATTTCTATGGTTAAGTTTGTAAAAAAATACTGGCACAATAGAGTATATCGCACAGACTATAAAGTATTACATGAAATTTATTTAATGTCTCTCAAATCCTTTAACTTTTAAATTGAATGTTTGCAATAAACACATAATTGAAGTAAATAAATATTGTGATCGTGAGTTCAAATAAATAAATTATCCTTAAATCATACGATATCACGTTAATTATAGTTTAAAAAATAGTAAAAAATTACAAACATGTCATCGTACAAAGTAAGCATTTGAATGTAACAATTTTTGTCTTATTATATCATATACTATTTATTATTTAAACTTTACAAAAAACATTATTTGTATGTTATTTTTGGTTTGTATATCAATCAAAATTATTGCAGCCAATAGACTCCAAAAGAGAAGAATTTCGACGTTATTTAGAAAGAGCAGGTGTAATGGATGCGTTAACAAAAGTATTAGTTAGTTTATACGAAGAACCAGATAAACCTGAAGATGCTCTGGAATATGTGCGTAAGCATTTAGGTACTGATGGAGGAGATGATGAACTCGAAGCAGCGAAAGCTCGCATTGCAGAGTTGGAAGCAGAAAATGCACTTCTTAAAGGAGAAGCAGCACCAACTGAAGGATAAAAATATTTTTATATTCAACTTAATAATAATAATGTCTAAATGATCTCACCTATCTGCAGTGATCTCAGAAAATGTTCTTGTTGAATCTGAAGAAATATAACCTATGTTGTATTTTGTTATAATTTAAGTAATAGTGCAGAGGGCACATTAAATTTTTGTTTTGAAATACAGAATTTTAATTTTAAAATGTTATTGATTTTAATTTAAAAATTAATTTATTTTATTTACCCTAAAGTCTAGTGTAACACTCTAATGTGAATTTATTTTAATATGAAATGCCAATTCCTATATTTTATTTAGTTTTGACACTGCACTTGTCCTGTTTAGTGTAACATTAAAATAGTCACTACAACCAAAAACTAAACCTTCATACCAAAAAAATACTTCTAGCTACCAAAATACACTGCAATTGGTAATCATCTTGCCAATCACAAGGTAATGCTTTCTGCTACATGCTTTTTACAGCTTATAATGTTTATTGGAGGGTTATACTGCCATTTGTCAATGAGCAGGGCTCGGCATATTATAAACTGGGTTGAAGCAAGTATTTAGATAAGAAAACTGAAGCTGAAGAAATTAGATAAGAAAAAATGAAGCTCCTTAGTTAACTCTGCAAGTAACAATATATTGGACCATTTATTGTCTATACAAACCAATATGCAGTAATCAACTCATACTGCAATTAAAATCAATAATAAAAGGAAAGGAAAAGGAAAAAATAATAATGAAAGGCTTTTCCTTGATATTGATAAAATAACTGCCTAGAATTAAATACATTAGCTTCTTGATCCTATACCAATACTTAAAACGTCATCTTTGAAATGTCTGAGCTAATCTTGGGAAATTGGCAGAAAATATTATTTTAGAGGTAAGGGGTATCTATATTAAAATTTGAATATTTCACATGTCATCAAATTATGCCTAACACATATCCTACTGAACATGTGATATCAAAATCAGCCCGCGGCAGTCCACTGCTGGACATAGGTCTCACCCAAGGCGCGCCACCTAGCCCGATCTTCGGCTACACGCATCCAGTCTCTGCCAGCCGCCTTGCGCAGATCGTCGCTCCATCTAGCAGGAGGGC
Organism: Baronia brevicornis; assembly: GCA_031353405.1. Classification (NCBI taxonomy): domain Eukaryota; kingdom Metazoa; phylum Arthropoda; class Insecta; order Lepidoptera; family Papilionidae; genus Baronia; species Baronia brevicornis. The sequence continues at coordinate 662,579 of JASFAT010001780.1, read as the reverse complement.
GTCCCACACTACGTTTGTCGAGTGGCGGTCTCCACTCCAGCACTCGTCTACTCCAACGAGTGTCGGTTCTCCGACAAAC
>JASFAT010001481.1:0-61281 GCA_031353405.1 Baronia brevicornis | reverse complement strand
GTTTCAGATGCTTGTCTAATATCTATTTTGTCAAAAGTAAAATGAACTAAAAGCAAAAATAAAGATATAAAAAGTTGGTAACGAGTACTACCTTTTTTCCTTTAACACTTTGAAATATTGTATTACTAAATTTAAAGTACAGTATATGTTAATATTAAGTTATAATTTGACAATCGTGGGGATTGCGGCAATTGAACAGTTCTGAGGTGGGCTATGTCCATAAGTGGGCTATATTAATGATAATAACTGATGAATGTCAGAAGATAATAATATATATTTGATTGAAATATTATCTTGTGATATAAATACCTCAGGTAAAATAGAAAAAAATGTTATAAATATTAAAATAACGTAAATCTAAGCAAAGCTTTACATTTATATTTATACCGTTACCAAAATTGATAATGTATCTTTTAAATAAGCAGTAAAAGATTTGTTATACAAAAAAATAATAAATATAAAGAAATTAAACGAAACACGTATTTTATAATACGTTAAAAACGGATAAATTATTAAATGCAAGTGAGTTTATTATATCCAAATTATAAAGGAAAGGTGAAACTAATAAATAAGATGAATGTACATTAAAATGTTAAATAAAATATGCAAACTTTATACAGTGATTTGTTATAGAACTTTAAAATTTATACACTGTAGCATTTCTCGTTTTTTAATTTACGAAATAAGATGTGGACGTTCAAAAGTTTTACTTAGCTAAGATCCGCGACAAGCAAAACAATACGGAAGACAACCGAAAACTGACTTTTCGGTTGTCTTCCGTAGAGTCTATTATACCTGAAGATGCCTCGTGTTGGGGCGAAACACGCGTCGTTTACAAGATGAAAAAGTGGTAATATGTATTTGGTGTTGTGTATAGTGGTTGGCGGGTGGAGAATTGATAGCCGATTTTCGGTAAGTTTTTGGTTTAAGTTCCAAATAAATCCACTTCATCCAGCAGAAAAACACACATTACTAGTTTTCTGTTTTTGTTTTGCTTGTCGCGGATCTTAGCTAAGTAAAACTTTTGACTGTCCACATGGTGATGGATTTCCGCAAAATAACGCCTGACTCCATTAATAATACGAAATAAGAGCTCAAAACTGACACAAACTAACTTTAAAATTCTATACATTGGAATCATTGACAGGAATCAGAAGAATGTTGTAAGAATTGCATATTGTTAATATTTCAAAAACTAGTTCATAATTCATATTTTTGATTATTGTAAGGACGTGACTTATAAATTTGCTATGAAATTAATAGCGTATTAAAATGACATAAATACCTAAATTATTTGTGTCAAGATAAAATATTGAAATAAATTTTTAATTGGGACAGCATCTAATTCGATATTAAATATAATGAAAAACTTTTTTTAAAATAATAAGTGATATCTTAAAGACTTGGCGCGAATGTACAAGATAGACTAGCGCGTTCATTTTAAGTTCATTTATTCTCTATTATCAGGTATTTGTATAATTTTGATGATTTTTTGTTCAATATATTTGATTACGGTGCAATGCTAAGAGTAAATGGATTGAATGGGTCCCTTGTTATTTTAAGATGGCTTCAAAGTATACAACAAGTTTTGATAATGCGGACAACAAATGATCAAGCCGATGTGTTTGTAATATGTAAATATATTATATGTGAACTTTCTTATTTGTGACTGGCATAATTAATTATTTAAACACCTTCAACGAAAAAAAGAATAAATTAATTTGTTTTTTTTTTTTAATACCTATGAGTTCATTCTATTTCTCTGATAAAAAGTTTCATATAATATAATTTAATGATTAAGGGAGCTTAAACATTTTAGAATAAACATTCAGGATAGTTTAGTGTAGCCATTACCCACTTTTTCCTTTACCGTACATTCAACTCAACCTTGCACTTGAGAACGTAACTGGTTTGCGATCTTTAATATTGATGACGTACAATAAAATAGATTCTGCAACGTTTAATATAGGTACGACGCAGAGCGAGTAGCAATATTGAAATAGTACTTACTGGGGAAGTTTTACAAAGCACCTCTATGTTGCACCTGCTTTTATAATTTATTCATGTATTCTGTCCTCAGTGAGGAGTTTTAGTATAAATATCATTTTGTAAATCATGGTAAATATATATGTAGACTAGCCTTTGCCCGCGGCTTCGCTCGCGTGGAATTTGGTCTGCCACATTAAGTTTCGTAAGGTTAGGCAGCGTACGCCAAGAGAGCTCACAGAGGCCAGATTTTTTCCGACTTAATTGACATGTATCGTTATATTACGTCCAAAAAAAATACATAAAATCATTATAAATTGTAGCCTATATGTTATTCCGATGTATAACCTATATTACTGTAAAATTTCATCCAAATCCATCCTCTAGTTTTTTCGTGAAAGAGTAACAAACATACATACTTACAAACTTTCGCATATATAATATATATGTAGATATATAGATTTATGATTGAACACTGATAATTTTATCTGTGTGCCAATGGATTGTAAGAAATTTGTTTTCATTAAAAATATATGTATTATATACTAGTCCTTCGTACTTGAGGTAGTAATAAATAAAAAATTAATAATATCTCAATATTAAGAGTGGAAATCTTCCTAAAAAAACAAAATTTAATCCATAACAATACATATACGACATCTGCCATTTTAATAGTGAATGACTTAATAACAGTAGAGGAGATCAGCGTACCCGCTTATAGAAATAAGATACGAGCCCCAAGGACGGTCGTTAAGCCTCCGTAACACTGAACAACATTAATCTTTGTTTTTTTACTCTCTCCACTTACACGTAGACCTCATTATAGCGAACTGCTTATCATGCCATTATTATTTATAAAATACCATGAAAATAGTTTGAATTTTTTACTTAAAGTTTTAAAATTACAGTTTAATAACTGATAGGTGAATAAATAAATAATAGGTGAATAAAGTAAATGAAGCTAATTGATTTATTAATCAAGCACTATTAGCTTAGTTGGAATAGTTAATAAGCATTCTAATAAAATCCAAACACTATTAATCTTTAAAAAAAACATACGTGTTACTAGATTTGGTACATATGTACATATAACGGCACATAATCATTCACTAAAGAGGGCCATTATTCTTCTTTTTTGTCTTTTATAATTAATATAAATTAGTAAAGATACACAACTAAGATTCAAGTTTGGGTCCCAAGATACGAGCAATGTCTAGTTCAGGTTCCATCGGCAACACGACCATGTATATACACATGTATTATTAGTGATAAATAAAAAAAATATTTTTATATAGACTATGAGTTTTTGTTCCAATTTGACAAACAAGTTCGCGGACCTTGGCTCCGAAAGCGGACCATATAGGTCTGATATTTATAGTACTTCTATTTTTAAATATATTTTTCTATTTTAAAATATATTTTTTAAAACAATGCAAGCCCTACCAATTAATTTTATACACTATCACCCTATGACAAATTGAAATAGTTTTCAGATTAAATAAATCATTCTCTTCTTAAATTGCTACAAACCAAGAAGATTAGGGATCATAATATTAAATAATATTATAAATATTAAATAAAATAATATTAATTCGTTAAAATCAATTTCTCTATCAATAGATAAATATATTTAAAGAAATTCATTCCACAAAGAGTGTCGCAATATTATTGTTTTTGAGACTGGGGTGATTCTCGAAAGATTTCTAAAGGATTAATCACAAAACATACATAGTCTTAGAAAAGTGAGACTCAGAAGTGAATTTATTTGTTAAATAAATCTCAATTTCGAAATGGACTTGACACTTTTTGACAATTTAAAGCTTATCACTAACAACTAAGAATAATTAAGAGCAATATCAGATTTAATATTTCATTTTCATTCAAAATTAAAAATCACATTCTTTGAAAATATACATTTTTCAAAATAAAACAAAAGAAATATAAAAAAGGAGTGGAATGATTGATCGATGGACGTTTAATAGATACTATTACCAGAGCTTACAGTTATTATCAGTTATTATCTTGTATTATTGACATAAATACTCCAAAGTAACTATAATTTCGCTTCAAACAAACTCAGTGATTACAGTTTTTTTTTACATACCACCTGTAATTATCAATTGGTTGAACTAGAGTATTCGACCGGTTCGTGTACCTCCCTCGCCGAGCCGTAATGTCAGTTTTTCATTGCGAATATTTTTTTTCTCCCATTAGCCCAAGTGATTACGCGGTTGTTTCTCACTAGTGTTGAGAATTAAAGTTGATATTACATTTCAAGTCTTCTTATCGGCACTAAGATGAATTGTATATAATTAACTTAGAGTCTGTAAAAGTATCTCTACGAAATTAAAAAGATTTAATTAGTTTAAAGACATTTAAAGTTAATGATGTCCTCATTTAGTTGATATTTTGTCGATATTATTAACAGTAAAAAACCTAGTTGTTTTACAAATTAAAATCAAATCATAATGTGATTCTAAATGTTTTCTAAGTGTATGTTTTATTGAAACGATTAAATTTACATTTTATTTTAACAATTTTCAGGAAGAAAACTATAGATTTCTTGCCATATATCTGTGTTTCAAATATTTAATTGGTAATATTTTAATACATGTACTACTACTCCGAGAATTATTAATGATTAAAATCCAAAATATAGGAGTAGACAGAATTAACTAAAAATATTAGATTTAATGCATAAATCATATTTGTAAAAAAGATGCCGAGTCTCGGACTGGGGTCAGCGCAACTTAATTCAATTTCAAACCCCAAAAAGAGTTTGCGCGTTTATTACCCAAAAGACTCCCTTTGTTGTGTTTTCTCGTTTTATAGACTATCTCTCCCCTTAAAGTAAGTTATGTGTCTTTGGCGTCGGCATAGGTATCGAGTGACATTCATTTTGGCGGCCACCTGGAGGATAAAGCCAAACTGCCCTCTAAAAAGCTCGGTGTACTCGGTAGCGCGAGATAGTATATCAAGCCGAATCATCGCCCCCAACTTTATAAGGCACAAGTCCGGCTGCACATGAAATACTGTTCTCATCTCTGGCCAGGGGCACCCCAGCATCAGCCCCTCTCTCTTGACCACATACAACATCGGGCTGTTTGAATCGTCGATGATTAAGATCTCACCGAACGGCTAGATTGCACGGCCGATCCTTGGCATGCGGAGAAAAATTTCATCTCTCAGTATCTTTTACCATTGGGAGTGCTCCGAGGAACTTTTCAAAATAATTTTGGCCACTGAATTCAACTACCGCACAACTTTCCATAAAGAAAGGTTTCATCCCCACCACGTATAGAATGGTGATCCAGAAACTTCTTTCTGCGCAGGATAGTGGACCTTGTAGAACCAACTACCTCCAGAGGCGTTTCCGAACCGATACGATATTGGAACCTTCAAAAAACAAGCGTACATTTCTTAAGACCGCTAACGGTCCTGTACTGCCATGGCACTGCGGATGTCTATGGGTGGTGTGAATTGTTTTCCATCAGGTATCACGCCTGCTTGTTTGGCTCCTATCCCATAAAAAAATTGTTCGGGTTGAGAGGGTAATAGAGGGATAAATAAGTTTGTGTAAATACACTAAAGTCTCGCATACTTGACGAATAGATTAAAAAATATACTTTATTATAATACCCGTGTTAAACTTTGGTAATAAAGATTAATCGTGACAGACCCGCTTACTCGTTCAATTCAGCTGTCAGATCGTCGATTTGCAAAATATTGTGGATTATACCCTCTCAAAAAAAGTGTTTAACATCAATAATGTTATTCTTCTGTTGAAATAGTAAAGTAACTAGCATTAACATTTTCCTGCGTATTACCGACTATCAGCCCGAAGTGGTATTCAAAAAATGTAGAGACAGTAAAAACCAGATCTTTCTCACTTGTGCTGAACGTGTATCTTTGCCATTTTTGGCATTTTTACAGGGGCAAAGCCAATATATAGATAAGTTATTCATGAGGGTTTTATTTCAATAGTATTAAAATAGTTAATATAATATACAATTAAATTTAATTAATTTGCAAAAATAATAGTGAAAGACCATTCTTTCACTATTATTTTTGCATCAGACTTCTGTACTGTGCATGGCAGAACCATTCCTGCCATGCACAGTACAGAAGTCTGATGGATACATTTTTGGACTACCCCCACACCACTTGAAATTCACTGTTCATCTATGCGCAGTAAATGTGTTCAAATAAAACATTCTATTCTTGTTCCATATTCATATTGGAACAAGTTATATATATTATATCTCTATAGATACACTGAAAGAACTTTGCTTTGTAATTTCTTGCATACAATAGAACCACTCTACTTTTGTCCGTGAGTATCGTACGAGATGACTATGAGATCAAATACAATTAAATAGGCAACAGTATAAATAATAAAAAACCAATCTGCAATCCATATTCCCCTCACAAATCGTGTATCTAGAGGATTGCTACGACATTATTGATGATGATGAAATTAATATTATAAATTAATACCAGACATAGGAATAAAATGCTTTGTTGAGGTTTCTCACGATGAATCACTGATTGCGTCCGATACTCATTATCATATGGTAGTTATGATGTTATTATGAAGGTGACAAGATCAGGTATAAAAACATATCTACATAAGAAATAAACCTCATGCTGAGTACATAATTAAGTATCAAGTAATAAACATTTTAATTACACAGAGTAATACATACACACACACCCATTACAATCCTATTTGAAAATAAAATTTAAGATTACCTTTAGTTTGTTTCGTTGATGGTAGAATATAACCTACATATCGACGTAACAAAGTCACAAAAAAACCTTATAAAATATTTAAAGAAAGAAAATAAAATACACACTGTTCTGTAAAAAATATGCTCAATATTGTGGTCTCTACCAGTGGAATTGAGATTTATTTTGTAAATATTTTCTTTGCTTACATTACTTTGTATATTAATGTCTAATTTTTTAGAATTTATTCGTAATACAAACATGCAAATTTGTTTAAAGACCTTTAAAATATTTATTTTATTAAATACATAATAATTGTTTTTCAAGGAATCGTCCATATTTTTAGTCATAACTCTACACATAAAAATAGAAATATATAATTAACAATTTAAAAAATAGACTATGATAAATTCAAGTATAGTTTGCTTTATGCTTATGTTATCCTTTCATTGTAATTGCAATAGCCCAAGTGGTAAGAACAGCAGGATAGCAGGTAGGATGATCTATCGTCGATTGTACCATTAGACCTACTACATTATTGAATCATGTTTTCCCAACACAAGCGGTATACGTTTAGTTGGAATGCTTATCAAGTATTCAAAAACATTGCTAGTCTTTTTTTTAAAAGTATTAAAAAATAGTTTAATATTTATTAACTGAATGCAGAAGTGTTTCTAATACTACAATAGATCAAAGGTGATAATCTATTATACAGCCGGAGAATAAAATTTGTTTACTATTGGATATGGCGGTTTCTGCTAATGAACTTTACACAACATGTTTGTTAAATTCACACATTGATTTTAGACATTTGATGTCACTATAATGGAAGAATAGCATAACAGAAAAGTACAGCTTGATATAATGATGATGCGGGGCCTACCCATTCCTGAACATGATTAATCTCCCATGCTTTTCCAAAGAGAATTGATGGGATCTCAAGACTTATTAGTAATATACTTATTAACATACAATACTTATCACGATACAGGAATCGAACCTGCCATCATTGACTTCGCAAGCGGTAACTTTGCCACTGGTCCGTTAAGGTGGCACTTAAAATATTTTGAATGCGAGTTTAAATACTGACTTTAATTTATTTTTATTAAATAAAATTAGACAAAATAAACTAAAAGTTGAAAAAACCACTTGTAATCTGCTAACAACAGTAAATTAAAACCCTAATTGAAATTTTAAATTATTTAACAGCTAAATTATGTTTTTAAATTAATTGTATGTCATGCCTATACATAATTTTTCGAATTTAAGCTAGTCGCCAAATTAAATTCATACTTTAAATTATAGATTCGTCATTGATCGCTCAATGTAAGTCGCTTTAGTTTAGTAGTAAGTACGAACGGTCAATCTAAATTTAACGAATTCAAAGGAACGGACTTTCAATCCCTGAACCTGTATTTCAACATAACGAGTGTTGAATTTAAAACTTTACGTATGGATTAACATTAATTTGATCACCATGCGCTCCCATAACCTATGCAAGCATCGCAAGAAACCACATACTGGTGGATATTTTCAAAATTATGTAACGTTAACCATTTCACTATATCCCGTCAATTTACCAAGGGTGGATCCTAGCACCCTTAGTAAATTGAAGGGATCAACGTATGTATGTACCTATCTCTTCACTTCATAACATTGATGCAATACGATTCGTATAAATATAATTTAATTACACAATAAAAAAGTAATTATAAGTATCAAAATTTTCATGCTGTAATTACTGAATATTTTATAAAAATGCATATATTAATATTTTTAGTAATAAATTAAATATTAATGAAGACAACAACGTTCGCTGTTTACATTTAATTGTTTAAAAAATAATTAAAATATATATTATGAAAATAATTATATTTAAAAGCCTTCATTTATTTTAATTATTGTTAATTATAATTGATTATTAACATTAAAACCAAAGATACTTGTTTTTGAAATTACATTTAAGAACGTTACAGAGTTTGGCAAAATTTCATAAAAACTATATCTGTAATAGTAACATGATCAAGAAATAATTCCTAACAAGTATATTTTTCAAAATAAAACAGAAATTTAAAAAGTTTTTTTGTATTTAAAAACATATTCCTGTTTTATGTGTAATAATCTACTTGATTTTGATAATGCATTCGATTTTAAACTTATCCCTTATATTGTAATAAATTGGTAATACTTTAATAATATGTAGTATTCTGTTATTAATAAGTAAATATTATTATTTTAGTATTTTATTAAAAACGTTTCATAAAAAACTATTCAAGCATAATCTATGTCTGAAATGGAACGTAAGTAAGTAAAAATCAATCAATGCAAACATATCTACTTATTGCAATAGTGCCTGATTGTGATAAAACTATTTCTATGTCAACATCGACATTTGCAAGTTTTTGATGATATTAACCTTTGTTTATGATGTCTACTTACAGTTAGAAATATAAATTTTTGCACAATTTCAAAAGAATAACTAGATTTGCAGTAATATATTATAGATATGTAATATTGTGTCATTTAATAAACTTACACTCTTTAAATCAGTATATTTTGTAAACAAAACTATTAAAAACTTACCTGAATAAGTATAGCACTTGTCAGAAATCAAATTCAACGCTCACTGCTACAGGATCTAGATTTTTTGTTTATTTAAATTACATTTATCTTCATAAATTCAAATGTATGAATTTATTTTATTTTATTTTTAATTTTATTTACAATGCATACAATAATGGCCGAGGTAACTTTCCCGCGCTCGCGTTCGTTCAAAAATGGCGGGTTGTTTTTCGTATAGGGGCTGTGATGTGTCCTTGCGTCGCGGACAAGGTCTCGGCGGTTCTATGTATGGACGCGCGACTCAGATCCTCCGCTTCTTATACTCATCGTACGAGTATTTAACAGATGCAATGGAAAGAGCTACATAGCGCTGTGTAGCGGCAAAAATTAACAGCCGGTTACATAAAAAAATAACAATATGCCTTGTTACCAGTCATTTACGATACACTCGTAAGATGAATTTAGAGTAAATAATTACGTTATGTATCATTTATAAAAATCGCACACCTTTATAAAAGAAAAGGAACGTTTTTAATTTGAAGTGTTAAAACGGAGTGATTTGTTTTTTAAAATAAGCTATACGTAATTACTTAGATCCGTTTTTACTAATGTTGATTTAATTAATAGTTCCATTTAATATAACTACAGGCATTTAAGGGAAATGCTTTCCATAAATTTGCTTACTTATATCACTATTGACAGTGACTTTGATGATGGTTAGCGTACTTGATTTCTGATAAAGAATGAATGAGAGTTCAAATTTAGTCGTAATTTTTTTATAGAGGATATAGGTGAACAAGTAGGTTGGTAACCTGATGATAAGTAATCATCGCCGCCACCTGATAATAACTAATTTGCAATACCATTACCAGTTTTAATACGTTGCACATCTTACGGTAAGATGGAAATAATCAAAGAAAATGAGAGAAATAAGGAAATGGCAATGGAGATAGGCCTCCAAAACCCTGCACTCGCCGTACGAAACAGAGAAATACCACTATTTATGTATGATACTACACTATACACTATATATATATTATGATATTATCTGAGGGTGTAGAGTAGTACTCCTGAGTTGAACCGACCCATTCTCGATGTAGCATAGCTTTGCCATTATGGAAAATAATTTTGTTTAAAATTATTAACACATACCTATGCATAAAGCTTTTCGTCTGATTTCTTAGACATTAGGACTGAATTTTCATTTCACTCGTACAATAAATTGCATTTTGTTTTAATGCCTATCACACTTACGTATACTTTTATACTCTGCGCAGATTTGCCGTAACCAAATCAGTTTGGAGAACATCGTTTTTTATAAAAACAGCACTAAATCTTTGAAAAACAGTTATTTGTCCGTCGTGTATGTATTTCGGTCTAAAGCAAAGAAAATAAAGATCAAAGGTTCCTTGAATGAGCTTGACGTACTCGTAAAACAAGATATCAGTTATGGCGTGAATCGCAAATTACAGTAAGTGCCTGATAACAAGAGCATGAGATGTTCACTCCAAATTGGAGTGCGTGACTTAACGGTGTTTCAATCGAATGTTTCCATGGTATCGCTCTATCATTCCATGGTATCGCTCTATCATTCCATGGTATCGCTCTATCATTCCATGGTATCGCTATTTCAGTTTGATCAGCCTTACAGTATTTTATGAGAAACCTAAGGGTGAAAATCTACGCATAAGCTTACAATATTTTTACACCTAGCGCTAAAGAAAATGACCACTTTTTTAATTATTTATATTATGTTTATGGTCAGGGAGCATCTTTGCCTAGCCGCCTGTCTGGTAGTTACGGTATTGGTACACGAGTACGCGACCCCGGCCTCCCGAGCTACTACCGTATAAATCCATGTCTTCTGTTGCGGTAGTATATCCCTATTATCCTGTCTAAATCTATCTTTCCTTTTCTCTACCCTTTCCATTCTTCTCTATTCTTTTCTTCTTCTTCTTTTTGTCTTCCGTGCCGATGAATGCGTGACTAGGGGCGCGCTTAGTCGCAAGCGTACCGACCGTCCCGGAATCGGGCTCCCGTACTATTGTGCCTTGCTCCCCCCCCCCCCCCCGTCAGGTACTATTGTGCTTTACCTCAGCATGCGGGGCTCTACTGGGGCTGACCTTCATCCTCCCTTGCGACTCTTGGGATTCACCATAACAAATCTTAATATACCTAATTTGTTTAAAAAAATGACGTCGACGTGGTTTGCCACCCGTCAAGTCCTGATTCCCACGAGGACGAAAAGCGACTAACGAAGAGTCGTTTCGCTACGATGAATGTGAGAGGAATGATGGATGAGTGTGGAGGAAGCAACGAAGGTGTGGCGGGATCGTAATGAATGGAGATCTATGGTCTCTGCCGACCCCGATGGGAAACAGGCATGACGATATGTAAGTATGTATGTAAATATTATGTTATTTAGGTATTCAAGCAACAAACATTTTTTTGCCCGGTATATCTTTCTTATGTCGTCAATCAACACAAACATTATAAATGATCTTATAAGATAGTTACTAGAAGATAAAAATTCTAGAGTCTACCTGAGAATAAAAACCAATCTGTGAACTTGAATTCGTACACCAAGCGTGGGAATTACAGCACCATCCGTTAATTTTGTGAGGCCAATATCTAACAGTGGATTGTTTAGTCTTTATTGATGGTATTTTTTGGTGATAATGATAAATAAAAAACCACGAGGATATTAAATACAAATAAAATTTTGAAACAATTGAAGATACAGAAAATTTAAGTAAGAATGGTAATACAAAAAAGAATCAATGATAAATTACTGTCAAATAGGATTGGAAGCTCAGTATCAAAAGACTTAAATGCCTTCTTTACATTTTCTTATAGAATAGAAACGCCGCCCATAGACAACTGCAGTGCCACAGGCATCGCAGAAGCGTCGCCAGCCTTGTTTTAAACACATAGCGATGTGATTTCTTTGTCATCTTTGTTTGTCATAGTAATACTTGGATCTGTCATTAGAGTTCCCTACTTCCGAGCTCAGGGTACTTTCTGAGTTCAAATATGTGGAAAGCTTATTGTCATCATCATCAGTCAGCTGGGCCATCTAGGCTGATTTTGGGTTACATGTATCCAGTTTCTACCAGCCAGCTTGTGCAGACAGTCGAAATTTAAAATTGTTTTATTACTATAACTTGGTTGTTGAGTTCTTGGATGTAACTTTTGTATGAAGATATAACTCCGTGTTTGGTTCACTCGAAAGATGATTTTATTGGCAACCAATTTTTTACTAAAGCTCCATCCGCTACCATTCATCGCAGCGAAACGGCTCTCCATTGGTCGTTTCTCGCCCTCATGAGAATCAGAACGTGACGGGTAGCGAACGACGTCGCCGTCATTTTTCAACAAATTAGGTATATTAAATTCGTGTTAGTGAATCTCACGAGCTGCAAGGGAGGATAGAGGTTAGCCCCTGCAGAGCCCTGCATGCTGAGGTGAGGCACCATAGTACGCGGGGGAGCCCGATCCCGAGACGGTCAGCACGCTTGCGACTAAGTTCGCACTTAGCCACGAATCCTTTGGTACGGCAGACCATGGATTGGCGGAGAGGAAGGGAAAGGATACAGAAGAAAGGAAAGGGCAGGAACGGAATGCGGATTGGCTCGGACTCGAATGTACCAGACTCAGAATAAATATTTATAAATCCATATATATATATATATATATATATATATATATATATATATATATATATATATATATATATACATATTTATATATTTATTCCGATGCGGGAATCGAACCCGCGATCATTGACTTCGTGGGCGGAGGGCCTCGCCACTGAACTAATCGGTCAGTATATGCATATAACTGAGTGCATATTATCAGTTGACCTTTCAAAGTTATTTAAAATATAACGCTAACAATGCGCTAATAAAGCTGACAGCAAACCAAGGCTTTCCGCCACCAAAACTGCTGTTTAGTTCGTTGGTGTTTTTTTCTAATTTGTTATGATATTCTTAAACGAATAATAAATTCTCGATGTTGTGGTGTCGCAAGACTCATTCATAATTTTTCAATCATAAATATTACGAATTTGTGGATCGTCTGATTCCAACGGATTTTGAGCGCATGCGTAAGTACTACTCATAATTCTTTTTTCGAATTATTTTTGAAATGTATAACGGAAATAATTAATTTTATATTTTTTAGTGTTTAATCTTCTCTTAATATATTCCAGTCACGTTGCTCGTATATATTTGAGATTAAAGTAATCATACAAATATTAGATAAGTCAAAAAACTATATATATTTACCATTTTAAAGATAGCGAAATGTGTCTTCTTTAAGTAATTAATTAAAAATAAACATACAGCTAAAAATATTAAAAAATAAACTCTTTTAAAAGACAATTTTAATCGAATTGTTAACTTTCAATTCAGTATAAAGCATAATCCAATAATAATCATAATCCAAACAATAATAAATTTCACTCCAATCAAATTGTTTCACCTTCTTCTCCGCTAGCGATTATTATTATGCTAGCGTCAATTAAAATAGATTAAAAGTAACTTGACATATGTTTAGTGTAATGACATTACAAGTCTTGATAAAATAATGGCAGCTTTACTAAAGTACACGCACCCATTTTATTTCACTTAACTTCTACTTTTTCACAGAACGATATAGAAAAAAAATGGTACTAGATATACATAACTGTAAAGAGGGGTGGTTTAATTTAAAAAAATAAAAACACAATTTTAGAGATATAAATTGGTGACAATTTATTTCTTTTTTTATTACATAAATTAGTGTTATATTATTACGATTAAATAGAAAAACAGTATTGCTTATATTCGATTTAAATTTTTACATAAATATGTATTAATTGATAAATAAAGAGTGATAATAGTTCAGAAAGATTAATTGATGTATGTTAAAACGATATAGAAGGATTTTGGAATACATTAAGGTATGTCGCGATGTAACCGGTGTATGAAGATTTATTACCTAAGGAATACGCATCGTATATAATTTAGAAAAAAAATGCCGTTATATCGCAAGTCACAATCAAAAACACAATACTGATATATTAGCATTATATATAAAAACTTGTGAATACCATCACTGGACCCAATTTTTTACAATTCGCTCAGAAACACGACACCGCACATTTTTTTTAGAATAAAACCTTACGGTTCTTAAAACAGGTGATATGACAGTCTCAAATGATCGATATTGTCTAAGGTATTTATTGAAAATGAATATAATTTATCTTTCACTCAACCTAAGAATTCAAGTGACGTTACATTTTTATCTATAAGGCTATAAAAGCAATTTCGGATTAGTATATTTAATCAATATTCTATATACTTTTAGTAGTGGTAGAGCCACGCTGCAGACGAATACTTACTTTATCAAGAATGGTATATTATTTGTCTGTAGCATGAATGGGCCGGCTCTCTCGGGGAAGTACCACACTCATGCAGAAAACCGGCGTCTGAGTAGTAGCTTAGCTACCGCGCTTCGTCCGGTGAGCGGTTGAGTTCCGGATGCCCAACCATCCTCCCCCCTGCCCACTCCTATTATGATACTTTCTTTAAAGGCCGGCAACGCTTCTGCACTGTCTATGGCACTGCGTATGTTTATGGGCGGCGTTGATTGCTTTCCATCAGGTGACACGCGTGCTCGTTTGCCTTCCTACCCCATATAAAAAATATCCCATTTCAATGTTTTTATTTATTCATTTACACTTTATGTACCGTTTTAAATAAGGTGGACTTTTAATTACAATCATAATATATAAAAAATACTTTTATCATTACATACATATACACTCTATAAAGAAAGTACCGGGAAAAGATCAATTATACAAAAAAAACTGTTTGTTATTCATCCAAATTTATTTTATCAGCTTCAAAGTATGCTCCTTCAGAAACGATATACTTACGCCAACGAATAATCCAATCATCAAAACATTTTTTAAACGCTGTTTCCGGAATTGAGTTCAGTTCTCGCTGTGAATTCTCCTTTATGTCTTCTACCGATTGAAAACGGGTGCCACGAAGTGGTAATTTGAGTTTAGGAAAAAGAAAGAAGTCGCCTGGAGCCATATCTGGAGAATATGGTGGTGTCTCGATGGTATTTATTGAGTGTTTGGTCAAAAATTCGTTCGCTATGATGGCCTTGTGCGAAGGCGCATTATCGTGGTGCAAAATCTAAGTATTTTCTTTCCACAAATCTGGCCTTTTTTCGGCGGCTATCTTTCTCAAAGTTGAATGAGGATTTTCAGTTACTGTTTTCTTTACTTTTGCGATGATAAATTCAGTTGCAGACGTTGATGGCTTACCAGAGCGAGGCAAAACTTCTATCACATCTTGACCGTTTTTGAACGCTTCGTACCACTCATAAGCACGAGTTTTTGATACAGTCGATTTCACCGTAAGCCTTCTGTAACATTTTCATTGACTTCGAATACGAAATTTCATTGGCTATGCAAAATTTAAGACAAACTCTTGGTCCATTATGAAATTCGCAATACACAGTAGATATGATACAACTCAAAACAGCACTGTATTTAATATAAATAACAGATACAAATCAATCGACCCAAAATGGAAAACAGCTGTGCCAATCTAACAACAACAAAAAAAAAACAAAAATTCGAATTTGGAACTATAAACAAATAATCCATTTCCGATACTTTCTTGACTGAATGTATAACTAATGTAGATAGAATTGTTAGATTATATATAACATCTGTGTAGGTATGTACATAGACTTGTGTTATATAAGTACAATCAGATAACGAACGTGGAAAGGTTTTTCGACATTGATTTTAATACAATTTGTAGATTTTATTAACGGAAGTGATAAGAAAGCGCAATGCAAAGTGTAATCGGTTTGTTTCTAGAGCTAATGTCTCAGGTGCATTTCCATATCGGAAAGTTAATACAATCTACTGATGGCTGGATGGTGGATCTGGTGAGTCTAGGGTTTTTTTATGTATGTGCACGACAGAGGGAATCCTACAGTGGGTAACTTATAAAATGTTCTATTTATATTTATTCAACAATATTACATGCTCAAATTATCATTAAAGTACCAATAGCTCAATCGGTAAGGTATTGATAATTACGATTCGGTTTGGTTCTAATATTGTTCTAATACTGTTAATGTCTGAACCATATTTTCCTAGCGTAATCCCAATCAGCTTAGTTGAAATTCTTGGCAAGAAATCTATAAATATTAAAACTGAAATGTATTACTTAAATTTAATTTTAAAATTAAATGTCGAATATTGTAAAAAACACCGTTTTCATAGGAAGAGAATAAATAAATTATACCTAAATGAACATAAATTTAAAGCAAGGAGAATCTAACATAACCGTGATATTTGATAATGGCGAAATCCAATAATGATATTTCAACGACACAGCAAAAACTATTTAGGAAATGTGAGTGAGTGGTTTGATCGTAATATTATGTAAATAAACGTAACACTTTTGTTCTGTGATGATTCATTACGTTAAGCAGACTTGTGAACGTATTAAAAATTCAATTTTTTACAAGAAAATTATTAAAGTTTTTTGTTCGAGTGTTCAAAATTACGTTGGCATGTAAAAACTTTAGAGCACGCGATGTATCCGCATACGCTGTAAATGTAACTTGAATAATTTTAGTCTACTTTATGTACTTTTTATAAACAATTAACAGCGGACAGGGTCGTTTTTTCTGTTAAATTGATACTACCGGTTTACAATTCAAAATTTCCTTTTTTTTTCTATATCTCAAGTAACCAAAACACCCTTTCGAGTTAACAAAGTGAAGCAAACAAAAAATGTAACGCGTTTTATTTTAAAGACTACCCGCTTTGGCACAATTCGATAGATGTCGTTGCCATAAGAATTACCAAATGGGTTATAATTTTAATATATTTTAAAATAAAAAATTATTCTAAAAATATTTTTGAAGCTCAGTATTTATTCGCTGATTTGCAATAAACATTCAATATATATTTTTTCACTTTTCTATATTAAGCATCCTTTAGGATTTTAAGTGGTAATAAAGCCAGTTGTTTAAATAGAAAAAAAGGGAACTATAATTATTGAACTTCTTATTTCCACTATTTTCGTCTGTTTATGTAAATATCATATAATTTAACAGTGCTCTGAATAAATAAATAAGTTCAGATCGGCAATTTTCGAAATAAATATCCAACCTTATTTAAGGATAAGGGAATATAAAATAAGGATAATGAATTTATATCCGAAATAAGACCTTTGCAATAAATTTGATCTTGATTGATGAATAAGGTGCTTTATATCATTTGATATTTTCTTGGACCCTGTCAAAATTTTGTTTATCTAATCCATAAGGCAAATATAATGTTTAAGTCATTAATATTTTAATTTTTGTTAACACATTAGTATTCTAATAATACGTTTACAAACCTCTCTATAACTCTCACTTCTTTCTTTCAATGTGTGTTTATGATAATGTTTGTTTAAGTATGTCTTCCAGTTTTTCGATTATTATTCAGCAACATTTTTATCATATTCATATTTTAAAATCTGATTTGTTGTGTTGAGTTTCCAAGGTTTTTTATTATAACTTATATAAGCAATAAGATAACAATTTCAAATTTAAATATAAAAATTGACTTTGTATGTATATACTGAATAATGATCAAGAACATACGGAGATTTCTATCTTCGGAGTGGTTACCACTTTATTAGCAAGTCTTCGCAAATATCTTAAAAAAGTATTACAAATTCATTCATTTTCAAAATTTAAGGGTGTTGCCGTAATGGCCGACAAAAAGGGAATCACAAATTGATTAATATTACTTTTTTTGGTTATATTTCGTTTTTATTATTATTCAGGTAGACGCTGAAACTACTTTTTTTTTCACAACTCATATATGTCCCACTGTTGACCACGGGCTTCTCCATTTATGGAGGAACGGACATCGAATCGTGGTGGGGACGCTTTTCCAACGCGAATTGATGGGGTTACCAGACTCGGAATAAATGTCTGTGGGTATCCCCCGCATTGGAGTAAATATATCACAGTATATTTATTCCGATGCGGGGATCGAACCCGCGACTATCGACTCCGTACGCGGGGAACACCGCCATTAACCCAATTAGTCGTCGGACTCGGACACTTATTATTACCTTATTCTATACCGACAACCACACTTTACGTCACGTTAATACTTTTTGTTGACGAACACAAAATGCATAGGTGAAGTTATATTTAAAACCTTACTATACTAGTAAATGGTAGGTATGATGGCAGTCGTCTGCTTTATAAGAAACTACGTACATATACTTCTATAAAATATATGGAACTTGAATGTCTTAATTTCATACGGTTTTAATATTACGAAGCACATTATTCCATTGTCCAGAGTTTGTGTTAGTAGTGCTTTTGATTTCGACAATTTCTAACAAAAGTGATTCATTTTCTGTGTTGAATTGAAAACAACTCGTCAACAGATTTTTGGGCCAAAACATGTTATAAATGACAAATATTAATTCGTACTATATACATCGATATCGATTTATAGTACCTATTTTTTGTTTCAGGATTAGCTTCTTACTACCTTTAGACAATGTCTTGTTAACATTCCGAATCCGTTCATAAGGCCAGCAATAAATATTGTTTTGCAACGACTCAATTCATACTTATAATTACTCTTAATTATTACTACAATGCTTGTTTGCTTTATAGCGGACATAAATACGATGTAGCTATTACACCTTAATAGATTTATTCTTCTAATAACCGGAAAAACAGAGAATTATGATCAGTAAAAATTCCTATCGGTAATTTAATCTCTCAGCGCTTAAATTTAAAACAGAAAAAAGGCGAGTGCTGATTTTATTCAAGCAATCCGTCAAATACTTCGACGTTTTACAAATTGTTATTTATTTTAGATTAATTTGTAATTTTTACTATTTAAATTCGTGGTCAACTCAACAAAAGATATATACATATAAACATACGAATATGCCTTTTTCCCGTAAGGGTACCACAGACCTCCATCTAATAAGATCCGGGCACACTTTCTTTACTTCATCCACATTCATAAAATAAATTTACGTTGCGGATATGGATGGAAAAGTTAGTAGGGGAAAACCAAGGAGAACATACCTTGACCTCAACAAATAAGACTAGACTAGAGAATGTATCCTGTTTTGTTTTAATATGCACAGTAAAAACAAGAGAGAATCAATCACAAAAACGTGTCACTTGATGGAAAAGCTATCAACATAGCCCAAAGACATTTACATTACCCCGGCCTACTCGACGGTCGTGGTTTGTCTTACATTATTTTAGTAGTATCTCAAGCCTGAAGAGCAAGGGCATTACTTATTTTATTACATAATTAAAATGTTCACAGACCATCACAAGCCTTAAAGATATTATCAATTGGCTCATTTAAGATAGTTTAATATTTTGAATAGGTAAGTGAAATCAATTTCATACCGTGAATCCGGTAAGTAAACCATAATTTTATTTGATATCCGACATGGCAGATGTATTAAGTTGGTCACGGTAATTATCTCCTACTGGCGAGCCTCCTGCTTGCGACTGCTTACGGCGAAGTTGTCGGCCCAAGATTCAACAAAGCCTTTTCACACACAAATTCGACTATTAATTTTATCTTGGGCTCAAATTACACTCGAAGTCTAAGAAAGCTTTCAACCAAGTTATATATGCACAAGTTTGTATAAATAAGAAATTCTTGCTTTGAGTTTGATTCCTGCATCGGGATAAATATGGCCGAGTTTCAGGTACGTTCAATCGAATCTGGGTGCCACACCAATCCACCACTGATACGATTGGTGGGTTAGCGTCTATAGCTAGAACTGGGAAGCCCTGTGCCCAGCTGTAAAATATAATATGGGCTATAGAAAAAAAAGTCTTTGTTTCTCACTTCTCCGTTTTGACTTCATGAGTGTTTCATAGATCTTGATTGTCAAAACAAAACCGTAGATCATTCACGATTATTTAATATTTTTTATATAATAATTTAATCGGTAACTTATTAAAAGGACATTTTGATTCTGCCGATCGGCGTATCCGTTAATTTTTTATTACAAGTTAATTCGAAGATCATCCATCCATCACCCACCATCTTACGCAAAAATTCGCAACGTACGGATGCACTTACTTATATATGACAAATCTTTTACTTTAGACTTATGTCAATGTATTATATCATTTAATGTCTTATTTATCTACTTCTATGAATTATAGAAGTCGACCAATATTATTCTCAATTATAACTATTCTGAAGTACATATACATCTTACAACATATTAAGAACGCATTCTTAGCTATTATATATTTGTATTTACATGTAAATAACTCATTTCTAAGTTCTCGTTTTTATGTTATTGTTTTATTTCTCATCTCCAGTACTTTTTAGGTGTTTGTTTTTGTTTTATTATGTGTGCATTACATGGGATTCTGTAACAAAAATATTTATGCTGAACAGAAAGTAATGTTTTTTAAATTGATTTGGATTCAGATATCTTAAAATAATGATGTTAGATGTGTTTTGTGTGAAGTTGTTGCGTGGACATCTACAATGTGCAAATTAATTATTATGTCTTGCGTCGATATGCAATGTATAGTAATTCTTATTTTCAAACCAGTGGTAGATATCTTGCATTTATAATATAAATTAAATATAAATAATGTCGATCTAATTGGCTCAGTGGCGAAGCTACTGACTTCAGAGTCAATGGTGGTGGATTACATTCTCACATCGAGATAATTATTTATTTATTTGAATTATAATTACTTATTTATTTGAAGTCTGGGTGTCTCGTTAATCCTTTTTGGAAAAACGTTATGGGTTAATGTCTTATCCTTCAGAAGTGAGTCAACATGTTGAGACTATAAAAAATGGCACATAGATTTAAGCAGCTAGAACTCAATTGGTAAGGCTGTCGTTTCGATTCTTCAATTGGACTATTAATATCAATTATATTTTCCTACCATTAACTTGAGTATTTAAATGAATAATGTTTTTTTTATTCAGCCGGTTATAAAACTTTACCTCAGTATTGTTTAACATCAAGCCTGTTAAATCATTCATTAAACTCTGATATAAAGATATTCACGACATCATTCACAACGGTAGCGAGTGGGGTCAGTGGCTCAGATTATTGTTTCAATCAGCTTAAACCCATATCAACTTAATTAAAAATAAAACTTAAATCCGTTTGAAGAGCTTAAAAAATATAATTCAATTAAATTTAGATCTTGCTTAAAATTTAATGCCATTATAGCATAAAATGATAATACAGTTGCTTAAGCACCTTATTAAGTACAGGTGAGGCTTTAACAACAGCGTCTACTGGTAATTAGTTATACACAATTTGAATGCCCAACGAAGAACCTTGTGGAAGATGCTCCCTACGAAATCTTTGTTTGGTGTATTGTAATAGCCTGTTAAAATGGTGATGATGATATAAATATTCATATATCTATAATAACGTACTTTCTGTCAAAAGAATTTTATTTTTTAGCATAGCATAATTTTGTTATAGTGACATCTAGTGATAACCATAGATATCAACACTCATACTTCAAATTTTATTTTAGAAAACAAATATTATTACGCCTCTTTTGGGTTTTTCAAATCCTTTATCATCTTTGTCCTCAAAATTATAAATAATGTCGATAGTTTTTTTTTATAATTGAGTTAGTACACTCAAAAGTTTTCTAATTTTATTGTTTTTAATTTGAATTTCAGTATTTTTATTGTATTTTAAAAAAATAGCCAATTCAATATGTTCAATTTATTATGTTTATTTATTTTGTCTGTAATATTTATAATTCAAACGATAAATGAAACGTGGCAATGGCAACATTGGGTAGTTTAGTTTTCGTAAGACGTCAAAGTTAAATTTGTCCAAATTTTTTGCTGTACAAATCAATTCACCACCGCATTAATATAAGTAGCTAAGCTGAGTTTAATTGGTAAAATTTAGTGCTTCAACTTAGAACTTCCAATATGCCACGCGGTAAGTGAACTGCTTATGAACTTAAACTATTGTATCCCAATGTCGTCCAATGTTATTGAGAATGTGCTTGTAACCTTTTCTCGTTTTAAGACTATTTATTATATTTTTCAGGTAAATATACCAACCACAAAGGACGCAACCGGAAATTCACAAGTCCAGAGGAATTGGAGGAGCAGAGAAAACAGGAAGAACTAAAGCAAAAGCAAGTATAATTTTTATGCATTAAGCATAAGACCCGTTATTGTTTCTTAGGACGAAATAATATTTTTGAATCTCAATTACTGTAAAACAAAGCACTTAGGAACAATTATAAAATTTATATATAATATTTATGTTATTCTTTTGTCAACCTATAAATACTAAATGTTATTGCTTTCAAAATATGGAAGAGATTTGTCAATGATTCATCAATTTGGTGACTTCATATTCAACTTTAAATAACAAATATTATAATTTAGTTGTTTATAAATATTTTAAGCCCTTATATCACTTAAAAAGTCTGTGTTTAAAATATAATATGTTCCTTTCACATATCTTATGTTAGTTAACACTTATAATAATATTAATTTCAGTAAATATGTCATTATTTTTAATATAAACATTACAGATGGAGAAAAGAACATGGGCCCAGTAGTAGTGAAGAAGAGGAATCTGATGACAACAAATCGGGTTCAGGTAGCAGTGAAGATAGTGACTCGGATGAAGATGTAAATATAACACATTACTTTTTAAACTTACATATTTTTTCACACACATACACAGCATATTTTAGTCATTTAAAAGTAAGCAGTTTTTGTTAAAATCAGTAGTATTTTAGTAGATTTTTTTACCAAAAAGAAATGGACTGTTAATAGATTTATATTAAGCTGAAAAAGTATCATTTTGTATCTTTTTAGCTTAATATAAACCTATTTTATTGTATATATAACGGTTTTTAAACACAATATTATTTTGGTTTAATTAAGCTATTAAAGTAAAGTAATTTTTAACTCTTCATCATATTTGTACAATTTAGTTCCTTGCGAATGTCATATAGACATCAATATTGCTGTTAATGTGTATATAATATATACCAATATTTATTATACAGCATTGAAAGGAGACATAACACATATCATGTTGAACATGTGATCATGTGGTTAAAACGAGTATATAATAGAAACAAGGCTTAATTTCTCTATAAAGTTAGTTAATAAAAACTGTCTTTTTATTTCATTATAAAGTGAAGCTAAATCAGAAACAAAAAAGATAGAATTAATTAATTATATCTATAAACAAAAAGAAACACATATACCAGATGTATCTAAACTGAAGTGGCAAGGGGTTGTTTTGTTCAATTTATTGAAACACTGAAAATTGTTGGAGTAGATGAGTGCTGAAGTGGAGACTGTATCTTTGCAAACATAGTGAGAGAAGCCTCCTAGTTCAATGGAGCATTGGTCAATGCAGTTGACAGAACTTAAATTTGTGTAGTGGTGGATTATTGTAAGCTAATCATAAATATAAATATATATCTGTTTTCAGCATCCTGTGAAAGCAAAAGGCGTTTCTGGACTTATTGAAGTAGAAAATCCCAACCGAGTAGTTAAGAAAAATAAAAAATTATCTAACTTGGATAACCTAGGTGAGGGTGAAAAACCCCAATTATCAAGGTAAGCTGAGTCTATTGACTTACATTAATATTGACATAAAAATGCAAAGACATAGTAAATCTCAACATAAAAACCTACCACCAGAGCCTAAAAAATTTTATGATTTCTGAAAAATTGTATTTGATCACTTAGAAACAATCAGTTTCAATGTTATAAAAATATTCCGATTGGTCATAGAGCTGTGATGCTCAGACCATTCGACACAATATGCAATATAATGTTTGTGATATCATTTACAATGTTTTCATTGTTTCATTGATATGTAAATGAACACTTATAAAATAAATGAACACCTATAAAATAAGAGAACTTATAAAATCCCATATATGTTCATATATATTATCTAGTACTTTAGATGAATTAATCAATAATTTTGACAAAAATTTACAAAATGCAAAAAATTTCGAAAATTTGTGTCTATTGCAAGAATAGGCTGATTCATCTGGGAAAGTACAACACTAGCGTAGAAAATCGAATTCTGAATGGTAGCTTTCTTATGACATTTCAAGGAGCATTAAGCTAGAAGTGTACTTTCTTTCCCCATATTTTTCTTGCTTTTTAATATTTCAACCCTATGCCATGAATAACCTAAGAAAGTCATGCAAATACCAAACTCATGGTAAACTACAAAATCAAACACTTAAATCATAAGCCACAATATACACACCACTTTATGAATACTGAGAAATAAATCTTAATGTACTGAACATAATATAACATGTGCTCAAACACTAAAAAAATGGTGTATTATCTTGGCAATGCAATGATAAAATGTATTACAAACATAACACTAATATGAGTTCAATAGATGAAAAAAAAAAAAACACACCCATGATATATATCTGTGGGCCACAGCCAAGGTTTTTTTTTTTTTCACAGCCCATAGAAGTCCCACTGTTGAATATGGGCCTTTCCATTTTTGGAGGAACGGATGGTAACCCATCATGCTTGTCTAATGCGGAATATTGGGGTCACCAGACTTGGAATAAATATCTTATAGGCCATAGATATATTTATTCCGATGCTGGGATCTAATCTGTGACCATTGACTCTGTAAGCTGAGGGCCCTGCCACTGAACCAATTGGCTAAAAGAAAAGTATACTGTAGCACAAATAAAGCAATATACATTGACCATAGATAGACTAGCTATATATATTCTTTACTAACATTCAACACTATTCTATGTAAGGGTTTGTAGATGAACATTTGTAACTAAATAAAATAACTACATGATCCTTTTGAATTTCAGACGTGAAAGAGAAGAGATAGAACGTCAGAGGGCAGCTGCAGCATATCAAAAGGCTCATGCAGAGGGTAAAACTGATCAAGCTCGTGCTGATCTCGCACGACTTGCAATCATCCGTCAGCAGCGTGAAGAAGCTGCGAAAAAGCGTGAGGCTGAAAAGAAAGCTAAAGATGAAGGCCCGAAGAAGAGGTAAGTCCTTTTATAGGTCCTTTTAAATCTTCTTGTTTTCTGAAACTTATACTTTTTCTATTGCCTACTTATATGTAGGTGGTTATTATATTAAATTTTAGTGTATAATATTTAAGTAATTTCACTTTGTAATCAATTTTTTTTTAGAAACCATTTTATTTTATTCTTAGAAAAAAGGTGAGCCACTCTATTTTACTTGCAGGAATCGTACGAGATTACTGTGAGAAAAAATACTAGTAGATGGACAGTAGCGTAATACCTTATTAATCGAATTCAATCTGCGATCCCAAACCGCCAGTCAAATGTGGTGATTGTGGCGACATTCCTGCATTTTGTGGGAGTCCAATGTCCAACAATGAATTGTTACGACTATGTTGCTTGATTGGAAATATGTATAATTACATAATTACGTAGCTCTTATAAACAAATATAATTATATATAATTAATGTTTGCTCCATTGTTCATTCTTGTTATATGATTTTTTTTTGTTTACAGGTAGACAAAATGCTGATTATCTACACAAGAATGCTGATTTCAACTGGTAACACTGATAAGTCTCAGACTTATGCGGCTTTCACTTTCCCAGCCTAGTGTAAAACATGCTGTATTTTGTTTGCTCGAGAAATATTTAAAATCATAGTCGAAAAGGAATTTGCCACAATCAGTCCACAAAACACAAATGTTTGAGAGATTTTTGTTATAAAAATAAAATGACGAGTAATAAAATATTATATAATTTTTAATTTTCATTTGTTTTAACTCATAAGTCTTTATTTCCAAAATTTACATTTAAAATTATTAATATTGTTACTTAAATTTGAAATCAGGTAAAGAAAATAGGGTATATTCAAGAATAAGAAATTGAAAGGGACATTTCATTTTTAACAAGACTATTATTACATTGTCATAAATCTAATCCTATACAAAATTAGAATTTTATACTAAGATTTACTTATTCTGTTGACTCAGTAATGCAAAATGTATCTAGGCCTCTGATACAAGAATACTCCATTTGTCACAGTCTTGTGCGCTTTCTTAACATTTATTAACTTGAAGATTTATTAAATCGACGATTATTGCGTCGATAAAATGATCACATCATGTGGCATACATTCTGTTGGCATTGTGATCTATTCCCATTGTCTAGACTTAACGGTTGTCTTCTATACCTGATGATGCCTCGTATTGAGACGAAACACGTGTCGTGTGCAAGGTGGAAAAGTGGTAATGTGTGTTCGGTGTTGTAGATAGTGGTTGGGAGATGGAGAGTTGCTGACGGCCGTTTTTCGGTAAGATTAAGTTCCCCATAAATCCACTTCTTCCAGTATAAAAACACAGATTATTTTTCTGTTTTTGTTTGCTTGTCGCAGATCTTAGCTAAGAAAAAGTTCTAACTGTCCACATATATTCCTATTGTAGTCGTTAATTATGGTAACGAGCAAAAATGAAACAGCCTATTACTGTTGTCACATCATGCATTAGACTAAAGTAAATAACCGTCACAACACCCAACCTTTCTAGGTCTTTGAGCCAACAGAGTTATTAATATTAGTTAAGTATTTCTACGATTTGACTGGTTATATAGGATCCCAGATATATGACGCTGTAAAATGGCAAGGCAATTGACTTTATTAATTCTTTAAAAAGTTTATTTTTAATTACAAATACTTTTTTAAAGTAGATTTGTGTTCTAGATTAATAAACATAAGGTTGACGTGTAGTTACTACATACAATACTTTACTGGATGTGTGCAATTCTTGCTTATATGTGTATCTATGGCGTGTCTTAATTCATTGTTGTGAGAATGAACTGTTTGATTATTTTAAACCTATTTACACTGTTATTCAGGGTTTCAAGTAATTCCAAATTTTACTTTATTAATAATATTATTTAAAATTGAAAATAAGTTGAAATTACAATATATATCTTCAATTCCACCAAAATTCATACGAATGTGTTTAGGTTTAATTCTTAGATAGTCTCACTAGATAATTTTATATGCGACTGTGTATCTGTATAATAAACGATTAAAATGGTTTTTATCAAGTTTTTTATGTTTCTTTTCATATATTATATTTTATTCATAATTTATTTTAGTTATTTTCTCACTATTTGGATCAGTTTCCTAAAACGTTTTTTCGCACACCACTGATACAATATACCTTCAAAAACAAGACTATACGACTAAATTCTGTTAAAATTTGAAAGGACTTTAACTAAGGTGAACTACTACAAAAGGTACCTTTACTAAAATATTTTAACCTATGATCTATTGGTATGATGGATTAAATTGGTAAGATATTTTAACAATTGTAGGTATAATGGTCAAAAAGGAAATAAGAATTTATATTTTTTGTAAATAATATTGAATGAATATGAAAGATGAAGGGAATAATGAGAAAATATTTGTATTGTATCTAAATTAGGTGCCCACTTTAAGTTCTAATTTGTATTATACTTGCTCCGCTGTTGTTGTACGACTCAGTGTCTTGTCTCTTCCGAAACGAAAACTTCACAGATCACGGTCTTGTGTGGTAATACGCGATCACCCCATCGCTAAGATATATTATAGAACGGTATTTCTAGGCCTTTTTTCTCAAGCCAACGACGTCCATAAGCATTTATCTCGTCAATCATGTTGGCATCAGTCATAAGCTTACGATTTCAACATTTTTTAGCTATTTGCGTGCTTTAATTGCGTTTCGTTAAAACAATATCGATTCATTCAATAAGCAATCACATACGCTTCAAATCGTCAAAAATGAAATATAATCATAAAAATAGAACTATTTTGATTGTTGGCAATCATCTTAAAATAGGCGCGTAAATTTGTCAACCATGGGTGCCAAAAGCTGGTCTGTGTTTTGGGCCGTGGGTCTATCAAAGAATATGTGACATATGTATGATAAAAAAATAATATGATCACTTCATAGTGAAAAGTTTAGCCTAACTGAAATAACAGTTTGGAAATCATCTGGGATCTGAGAGGATCCATAGTTCCAATCAATAATAATATTTGGTTGGAACTGGTTATCGAGCATTACACTGATAACAGAAATCACCAATCATTACAATTACATTAATCGATTCAAAGGTCAAGTCAAAGTATCAAATATTAGGATGAAACACTTATTAACGCCCTTAACCATTATATCTAAATTTCAATGTATCGATTGGGCGTTCGAATAAGGTTATTTGAAGCATGCGTAGGTCGTTGATTCATTGCTTCGCTGAAATCGGAAAGTTTTCCAATAAATCTTGAATTTAACGCCGCAATTCACCACAGTGCGTGATAAAGTAGCTCATGTCAATTTTTGCTCAACTACTGTTATTATTTACTTTGTTTCGTATGCGGAATTAGTTTGCGACAATGATTGGTTGCGGTGTTTTCACTAATTGTCATCGTTATCTATTCATCATTGTTAAATAATGATACTTAATTAATTGACTGATTGTCTTTGATTTTTATTATTCTAGTTATAAAGATATTTAAGATCAGGAATATTTTCATGTTTGAAAAATTTTATGGATACTTAACGGATTCACTGCGCTGTCATTTTCAAAGATCTTGCATGCAGTGTGTTTGAGATATATGAGAACTTATAAGGTAAGTGCATTCAGTAACTCTTTCCACTTCTATTCCCAAAAAGTATTATAAATATGAATAAGAAATTACATATCAATTGCATTGTAGAAATTTAGACTATGGCTCGCCGCGCGGAGCGAGAAAACATTAAATTAATGGTCGCAACGAATGAAAGACCCATAAGAGATGTTTTAGATCCCTTAACGCAGCGAACATTTTAAGTTTGTAGTGCACCCCTAGATAATACAGCGGTAAGTGAAGGTAAAGTTATGAAATAGTCATTAAACTGTATGTTGGAGCGTGGTCGATAGAGGTGTGTGGTAAATTAGCATAGTTTAACGATGCGCCGCGGGCAGAGAGGGCGTTGTAATGAGAATTTACAACCCTCACCGGCACACGGAATGCATCTACATTTGTAAATTTGAACACGTAGATACTTCTACTTGAGGTATGTTATAGATATAGCAGCGGAATGTAATAATATTTCAAAGAGATTCACTAGACTTTAAGAATGAACCATTTTAATCCTGAAAATTTGAAGTGATATTTATTCAAAATTTACAACATTAAATAAGCATTCACATTTTCTAACACTAACTTTCCCTCTGTTGTTAACATATTTAAATCGTTTTAAATACAAATAGATGAATTAATAGTGCAGTGATGAATTACTGCTTTTGGAGTCTATGGTCGCGGGTTTGAATTGGAATAAATATCTGTATGGTCTACGGATTTTTATTTCTGGACCCGATCTCCCGCCTGTCCACCTTGGTTAAACTATGTGAGTCCATTTACTCCCGATGTCGGGAGGCCCTGTCCCCAACAATGGTACATACATATATGGTATACAATGGTACATATATATAGGTTGTAAAAAATCCAATCAAAGAATCATTTTAACATTTCTCCTTTCTATAATATTTAAAGAACTATTTTAAATATCATATGATTTATCATTAATTTATTTATAGAATAACGTTTTAGTAAGAATCGAATGTGACTTGACTTAATTCGAGATCTAAAAAAAATCATAAATGAGTTTATGTTTCGACATTGGTTTGCATTCTTTTTGTTGTCAATATTAAAACTAACAAAATACCACCGATTCTATTAATAATAAGCATTACTATATGTACCACAAACGGTGGTAAATAAGACTTAGCTTATTATCGCAATAATATCACTCATACTTCATCAAAAAGATTAATCTTTCCGATAATATATCAGTAAATTTTACTTCAAAGACATTTTCACCAAAAATAGTGAAATCTACCCATGCAATACTGTAGTTACCGTACATATGTACGTCAATCCCCATCAATTACGTTAACCCTTTGTAGGGAGGTACAGTTAGGGACAAATCCATTAGCACCTAAAGGGATTAATGTAAAAAATAAAAAGAAAACGATTTGGAATCTTCATTCCATTTAGTAAATTTAAGAAATATATATGCATAAATATATTTTTTAAATTAATTTTATAATATTTAATATTTGATGCACAAAAATGTACACTAGGCGGACTTAATGCCAAAAGGCAATTTTTCTCAGTTAACCTTCAGTGAAAACAGATGATAATATAATATTGGGTAGATGTTGCAGCTAGTTAAGATTAAAAAAAAACATAAGTAATATAAAATATTATTAATATTATGTATAACTAAACAATCCGTTTACATAATGTACATTTATGTATGTATATGTTGTATATATATATATATTTTAATAAATTATTCCTATTACCTTTCCTGTTTTATCCATTTTAAAATTATTACAAGTATCAAATGTTATCGTGAATTTTATCTTTCCCTACATGAAGAAGATCGGAAGAATTCGTTTTACTTCCTATCTGTCGATTGTCGAACGGGTAATTTTTGCAACAAGGGTAGAGCTAAATTTGTTGGGATTAGAAAAGGGACGAGAGATGAAGATAAATATTCCAGACAGTCGGCGGTAAATGGATGTCAAAGCAGAGATTTTATCCTTACAACCGCTACCGGAGGGAATAAAAACCAAACAGTATGTCCGACGATAAAATAAAAATTGGTCTTCATTTACATAGGAAACAGAATACACAATAGTGCTTACTTTATTATGAATGTAATATATATGAATGTAATAAATGACAAATTCAACCAAACATTGAGAAGACCGAAGAAGTAACACACCTTTACACAACATTGGCATCTTTACACAACATGGTCTTCAACCACAGGAATCGTGTCAGACAGTGTTCAAGAAGCTTGCCAGCTCTCTACATATATGAGGTGTGTGTATTTGTATTGATGCATCAAGAACTATTTAAAATAGCTAATGATAACGCTGGTCTTTCTCGGCGTGATCCTCGAAGATTAGTGTTAGATGATCATCCCAGACTCAGCAAATATATAAATAGTTTCCTGTTCATGTGTATATGCATTTATAATAATATACCTCATGAATTAAAAGAATTGAGCGCAACTTTATTTAAAAAAAGATTACATAAATGGCTAATAGATGCCAATATTTATAATATTCAAGACTGTTTTGCTTTAAAGAGTCGATTAAATGGATATAATAGATAAATATATAGTGTAAAGTAAAAAGTGATATATAAATGTAATAATAAATTATAATTTTAATGATATTATAATAATCTAGCTATGTATTTAGAATTGTAATAATTGTTTTAGTTATTTCTAATAGTGTGTCATTATTAATGACATTTGTACGCCGTAAGTGGCAATGTGATAGAGCTTTTATACGTCTCTTTTTTTTTCATCTTGTTATAACCTCACATTATACAAATAAAGAATTATTATTATATATTTATACATTTTGTATTCTCCCCTCTGTGGGGGGCAAAGAAGCATGGGCCGAAGCCAAGTGCGATGCTAATAACTAGTGTTGAGGAACTTTCTTGTAAGACGGCAAGTATTTAAAATGACGGTTTTTTGTAATAATAAATATGTTGAAGGGTTAATGTTTAGTGAGCTTAGACCGTTCCAGAGAGTTTTGGGGATGACACCTGTGCTGGGTAAGACGTTAGGGATTATTTTTGTGTTTGTTACGTTCCATTGTGTTTTGATTTCTATTGATAACTCTGTGTATTTTGCTATTTTTTCGGAATATGTATGGGTTAAGTTGTGTGTGTTACATATTACTATATCTATAATGTATACTACTTTATTTTCTTTATCTAACAAAGTTATATCAGGCCTATTATTGTAGATCGTTTTATCTGTGATTATTGTTCTATCCCAATATAGTTTGTATGCTGTATTTTCTAAAACTGCTTCTGGGTTATACTTATAATACGGCACTTTATTTGTAATCAATTTGGTTTGAGATGCTAAAGACTGGTGTATTATGGCGGCGACTTGATCATGGCGGTGTTTGTAATCTGTCTGGGCTATTGCTCTGCATGCACCTGTGATGTGCTGGATGGTCTCTGAGGCACTCTGACAGCGTCTACAGGAATCATTATAGTTGGGTCGGCGGATTATAAATTTTTGATAGTTGGCTGTATCAATGACCTGGTCTTGGATTGCCATCATAAAACCCTCAGTTTCAGGGAAGAGTTCGCCCCGCCGTAGCCATGCGTTCGACGCGTCTTTGTCGACATGTGGCTGGCAGAGATCGGCGCGGTGTCTTCCATGAAGCGATTTCTTTGCCCACATTTCTATTTTGCTTAGAGAGGATATTATTGCTTCATTATGTTGTGTGTTGGTATCAGATAAGTTAAGTGGTGTCATTTTACTATCTATTGTATTAATAAGTTTATGTAGTTGTGACTGTGTAGATTTGTTGAAAAAATAATTGCGCAGCGATGATATTTGCCTATTGTGGAGGTTCTGAATATCTATGATGCCTAGTCCCCCTTCCTTACGTGGTAGTGTAAGACGTTGTGTGCATGACTTCGGGTGGTGTTTTCTATGTTTGGTCATGCAAGTGTTAATTATACGTTGAAACTTTTGCAGATCTGTTTTTGTCCAATTTATGATGCCAAAAGAATATGTAAGGATTGGTACAGCGTATGTGTTTATGGCTTTTATAGTGTTTCGCGAATTAAGATAAGTCTTAAGGACTAAGTTCAATCTGTATTTAAACTTTTTGATCACTTCTGTTTTTGTGTATTTTTGTTTGATTTATTTTGATTGGTGAAAACCGAGATATTTATAGGTTGTGTATTCGTTCATGGGTTCGATTTCTTGTCCATTGTGTAGTGTGTATGTATTAGGCTGTGTTTTTCCTTTATGAATCGATGATATTTTGCATTTATCTACGCCAAACTGCATGTGTATATCTTGAGAAAAACTTTGGGTGATATCTGCGAGTCTCGGTAATTCTTCGATATTGGATGCATATATATTTATATCATTCATATACATAAGGTGTGATATCGTGTGCTTGATATGGTTATGTTTCAGATTGAAACGGAACCTACTATTGTTCAACAAGCATGACAGAGGATTAAGTGCTAAGCAAAACCATAAAGGACTGAGAGCATCTCCTTGAAAGATGCCCCTCTGTATTTTTATCGGTTCAGTAGTTTTTGTCAAGTTATTTTGTTTTAATTTTAGGTGTGTTTGCCACTGTAACATTGCTGTTTGAAGGAAAGATATTAAATCAGGGTGGATTTTATATAACTTAAGTATGTATAGAAGCCAGCTATGAGGGACAGAATCAAACGCTTTTTTGTAGTCTATGTACATCATATGTATATCCTTATGTTTTAATAATGCGTGTTTCATGGTAATATTATCTATAATGAGTTGTTCTTTGCATCCTTTGCTATTTTTTCTGCATCCTTTTTGTTGTTCAGCTAATATGCCAAACTGATCCACATGTTTGTAAATTATTTCACTTATGCATCCAGTTATTATTTTATATATTGTCTGTAGACATGTAATGGGGCGATAATTTGCAGGATCACTTGTATTTGAACTCTTTGGTAATAAGTAAGTAATTCCATGTGTTATAAATGGTGGTAGTGTCTCTGGTGATTGTATAAATTGACAGATATGCGTATGAATATATGGGTGTATACAAGAGAATTTCTTATACCAAAAATTGTGAATGTTGTCTGATCCTGGTGCTTTCCAATTGTGTGTTCGTTTAATAACTTGGATAAATATATCTATGGGGATCGTTTCAAACTGCATCTGATCAATGTGTGTTGTGTCTTGTATATTATGAAGCCAAGTAGCACACTCGTTGTGTTGTGTTTGCTATTCCCACACGCTAGCCCAGAATTGATGTAAGTTTTGTGGTGATGGGACTTCAGATTCGTTCAGTGCAGTGGAAGCTTCTTGTTTATTAGTTAAATTCCTGTAGAATAGTTTTTCGTTATTAACAAACGTGGTATTTTGTTTTTTGCGGTCTGTACAAGTTAAATAACGTTTTAGTCGAGTGGCAGTAACGTTAAGTTTTTGTTTTAGCGTATCTAGAAAATGTGTTAATTCTGTGTTAATATTTTCATGTGTTGAGTGCGTGCGATATTTTTTCTTAATGTACTCTACAGTCGCACAGACTCTTCTGTTTCTATTTCCTGTAATGAATTGTGGTAGGTCTACCTATTTCTTTTCTAAAAATGTTAATTTTGTGTTACATTCTAATTTTCCAGGATGGTTATTATTCTTATTATCAAGTGATCAGATTTTATTGAGTGCCACGTTTCATATCTTGAGTGTAGGGATCCGGAAGCCTTTCCCCTTCCTTTATTACTTCCTCTTCCATTACTTACTTCTTTTCCTTCCATCATTTTCATCCTTACTTTAAGATAGACAACGCAATTGCAGTGCCCTTAATATTGCAGATGTTCATGAGTGGCGATGGTTGCTATCCATCACATGACCCGCTTGCTCGTTTACATTAATAATAATTTTGCGTATTTCTAAATAAGTAAAGACTGTTCACATTCGTTGTGGCTGAATTTGCGCAGCGTCGCGTTTCCGCCAGGGTTGCGTATTGTCATAAAATAGTTTTACAACGCCGTCACACTGCGCTGTTATTTCCCAATACGTTCGAAATACTCCAATTTCACTTTGAACGGGACTCTTTTTTATTTTTAACGCAATTTGTCTCCTTTTGTTTGGTTTACATATATGTTTTTATTTTTCTTTTGATGTGTCTATCAAATATCTTGTATTTCTTTTAAAATCTATATATGTTCCGACGTCAGATTGTTTGGGCATCCAGATTCGGAATAAATACCTACCTGTAAGCAATATATTTATTCCGAACTAGGAATCAAACCAGTAATCACTAACTCTGGACGAGATAACTTTGCCACTGACCAAAATACGTCGTCGTGTAAGTATCACATAAAATATTTATTTGTCTATATATATAGTCAAATAAGTATTGAATGTTAAGTAAATATTATAATAAATGTTACCAGCTGTAATGCCTTGATTACAATGAGACAAAAGCTATGACATGTGTATATGGGACACATAAAGGTATAGTAGTAATTATAAATAACACTTACTGTTAACGAAAGTTATAGATACGCTACAGAACACATAATATCAATAATGTGAAAGCTGTCGACTAGGAGAACACAATTACGCTAAAATATTGATCCTTAATCTGTAAGTTAAGTTATATGATTTATATGATGTAAGGGATACGGAATATCCAGATGACAACAAAAGAAATCGTTTATATAATTATAATGACGCTGTCACGCCATATACATATATATGTATTAGTTTGACTTAACTAGTGAAAATGTTTACAATTTTTTTATATCATTAAGCTGAATAAATTTCATCTCGTATATATGAATATATG
Source organism: Baronia brevicornis (assembly GCA_031353405.1). Taxonomy (NCBI): domain Eukaryota; kingdom Metazoa; phylum Arthropoda; class Insecta; order Lepidoptera; family Papilionidae; genus Baronia; species Baronia brevicornis. The sequence goes on along the minus strand of JASFAT010001481.1, from coordinate 25,534 downwards.
ATATGGTCTGATATAGGCCAATGATGACAATAAAATACGATATATAAAGAACCATCGTACAAAAGAGTGGAATGATTAATGGGATAACGATACAGAAATGCCTATTGTGCGTAAGCCTCATTATTAAAAAAGTATTCCTTTTTCTTTTATTATGTGTAATGATTTATGTGTGAGTAGGTAATATGGTTTTTAATATGGATGACCTAAATATGTTTGTGTTATCTATGCCAAGAAGTTAAATCTATAATATGTATGTAATTTATCTATAATCTCTATTATTGATAATAAAGAAATATAATAAGATAGATTGGGGATCGCAAATTGTACTTTTTATAGAAATAGAAACTACTATCAATTCACTTCGTATCTTCTACATATCTGCTTCGATAGTCGCTTCTTACAACACTCGCTGAAGACATAGGATTGTTCTATTATTATTTCAGTAAATACACAACAGAACTTTTTATGCCATATTCAAATAATAGTTTGGGTAAACAGAAGGATTAAAAATATTTAAAGGTTTTTTTTATGATATAGGAAGGTAAACGAGCAGACGTGTGCCCTGATGTATAGCAATCAATAGCGCCAATAGACATCTGCAGTGCCACTGGCATTGCAAAAGCATTACCGGCCTTTAAGAAATGTGTAGGCTTGTTTTTTGTTCCAATGTATATGACATCGGTTCAGAAACACCGCTGAAGGTAGCTAGTTCCATAGCTACCTCTATAGTTTATAAAAATCGTTAGTTATCCTTAAGAATGTACTGCAAACTTAAACTAATACGTTAATTGAGCTATTTACATAATGAGGAAGTTTCCAACTTGTTCATCGGCAATAAATAATACATTACTGAAACGACAGTTTAGGGTCCTTATATAATTATAACTTAGCGAAGTTTGCGCCACTCATTTATATTTTACGCGGCCGCTTTTTCATTAAGGGAAATATAAATATGACGGTCCTTTATAATATTATTTTAATTATAAGTTTGTAGACAAATTAACGATGGGATTTATGTATTTTCTAAAATTACCTAATAATACAGCTTTGACAGTTTTAGTTAAATAATAATATTCTGTATGTTTCCTTGTATAGTCTATAGTCTAATAACATCACTATTATAAGGCTGAATTTTAAATTTCACATTTCTATAATTCCTTTGAAAAACTTACCATGTAAATCATATTTGTATGGTAAGTACAATAACATTGTTCTCAGTATTCTTACTGACTTATTGACATACGGTCCATAACATAGCGATCGTACCAAACACACAAAACTATTTTAGTTTCCGTATTTCAGTTAGTAGCCTGAAGAGACGTTTTCACTTCTGGAGAATGTGATTCCAAAATTCAAAATATCTATTGTTTATTAAGCACTTAGTGAAATAACTCGAACAGATATTATGAATGTAAAACTGTTATCTCATACTGTAAGTGAAATTGTAATATTTGTAAGTGGTCGAGGCGATCATCGTAAATCAAAAGGGTTCCCGAATAAATTGAATAGTAAATTACCTCTTGAAATGATTTTTAGCTCTACTCTGGATTGGTAATTTTGTAAAAATTGGTAATTTTGGATTGGTAAGTTAATATTTGAGTTGGAAAGAAATTATGATTTTTTTTTATATATTCACGCCTATCCCCCGCAGGGGTTGGCAGAGACCACAGAGCTCCATCCGCTGCCATTCATCGCAGCGAAACGGTTCGTCATTGGTCGCTTTTCGCCCTCGTGAGAAACAGGACGTGATGGGTGGCGAACCACGTCGCCGTCATTTTTCGACAAATTAGGTATATTAAATTCGTCTTAGTGAATCCCACGAGCCGCAAGGGAGGATGGAGGTCAGCCCCAGCAGAGCCCTGCATGCTGAGGTAAGGCACCATAGTACCCGGGGGAGCCCGATCCCGGGACGATCGGCGCGCTTGCGACTAGGCTCGCCCCTAGCCACGCATCCATTGGCACGGCAGACCGTGGATTGGCGGAGAGGAAAGGAAAGGATAGAGAAGAAAAGAAGGGGCAGGAAAGGAAATGCGGATTGGGAGGGTTGGACTCTGAATAAACATTTATAAATCCATATAAATATTTATTCCGATGCGGGAATCGAACCCGCGACCATTGACTCCGCGGACGGAGGGCCCCGCCACTGAGCCAATCGGTCGCCATGATTATGATTTATTTTTTGTCTTTATATTCTAACTCGTTATTTTAACCTTGTCACGTATCTGAAAATCCTAAGTTTAAAATAGTTTAGAAAAACCCATTATATATTCATATTATTATCGTGCCGGCATCGAATCCCATCCGCTCGCTTTCCATGACAGTCGTCATATCTAACAAACTTAGAATCCACTGGAGCAACATTTATTCTGAAATATGAGTAAAATTGTCTATTTGTGACTATGTTCATTGAGACACCTTTAAAAAAGTAATTGGTTAATCTTAATCAGCTAGTTAATCAGCTAGGTTAATCTACTTAGATTAACCTAGCTGATGTGGCTATTTCCATTTGAAGGAAACTTTACGAAAAATTTAAAAGCATCTAGTTTAGTAACTTTTTATTTCGGATTAATGCCAAACATGCTCACTACCAAAGTTGAAGGAAACCGGGGAAGCTGTCGCCTTCTGAGCTGAAGGTTATACAATGGGGGTCAGTTTCCAGGCCTGCACTTATGTCCTGCTCGCTAGTAGAGATTCCCCTGTTCGTACCACGGAAAATTTTGCGGTTCCTACGCAAAATAAAAACTTAAAACCCGTAAGTTTTATTTATTTTTATGGACAAAGCTGCAGTAACCTTGTCATGTAGTAATTTTTTTAACGTCTGATACATGTTTTACTTCATTGGAGTAATGATGTGAAAATAAAATAAACATCCCGCAGACGAATGCTTATTCAGCCGCCATTAGCGTCGGCGAGGTTCCGCGGAGCCAATAAATCATCGCCGACGGCATTTCTTGTCGATTCCATTGAATAGCGATTTATTCGCGCGCCGCTTACTCGTCGCTTTTCAAACTGAGTACCTAATGCGCCTGGGAAATGAAACTTGCTTGTAATCCTCGTGCTTCGCGTTGCTATTCTTTACTATGACTTCATAAGTAGCAAGGCTTCTTAGGCACCGGAACGGAATTATTACAGGCTTTTGGATATACTTTTAGGAGATTTAAAGCAAATTCATTTGAAACCCATTTCTTATGCAGGTGGCATCATCGTAGGAATATGTTTTATCATATTATTGTCATATATGATTTTACGATAGAATGTCGTCACAAAAAATGACATGTTTCTTATTTCGAACCAAATATTTAAGAAAAATCCAATATCCAAATAAATAGAACGGTTTATAGTAGAAAAAAGTGTGTATAAATTAAAGTAAGTGTAAAAGTAAGTGTTTTTTTAAACACAAACACAAAGACCTTTTTCTTTTATGTAATTTGTGTTGGTCCATATTTGGTTGGTTTATCTCAAAAAATGGGCAAGTATGTGATTTAAAAATTCAATAAAAATATGAAATTCATGCTGATATATGTTTTAATTACAGATTATTCAATTCAATTCCTATTATTGAATTGCAGATTAACAAAATGATCAATCGGCCTGGGAGTAATTTAAATAATATCCAGTTACATATTGAATACGAAATTTGTAAAAGATTTAAAATAAGGATAAGTGAGTTTCCAGGGTCTTTTTTTCTCTCATCGCGCTACTTTATTTCCGAATAAACTGTCGCCGTTTATTATTTTTTAATATTGACGTCAAAAGGAATTCCTACAGATTCCACTACGAAAAAATACTTTTATTTATGGAAAACCAATTTAGCCTTCATTTACTGAGTAGTATTTTAAATATTTCCTTGCTTAATATCTAATATAAAAGCTATTCTGGAATTGCACATAAAAATTTATAACCCGCTCGCTTTCTTTCTTGTTTGTAATTACACTTCTGCTGGGCGTGGTAATATAATAATTAAACCTCGACTAATGATTGCTTTGGTTAAGAAATTTTCCGTATATTACTCTCCGTTACCACTTTCAATATTTCATAGTTGGCATACTTGTAAATATTTACTCCGTCCGGAAAATGAAGATCTTCTTCATGTATTTTAAGTAAACTTCTATGATGTATACAGCAAAGGATGTTTAAATAATGCATTCGTCATAAGGAGAAATTTTGATAGATAGATAAATTTATTTTCTTCATCATACATTTCTATTACATATCACATATTAATACACATTATATATAGATGAAAACGCGCTGTGGCTCGGTCAAAACCTCCACTCAATTTTGTTACCATATTTGTCTCAACCAGTAATAATATAACATTTTGGTACGTTTTTAATGTGGGTGTTTTTAAAGCATATGCTTAAAAATGACAACGACACTTCACTAATGATATTTATTTATTTCTTATTATACAAATATTATGTACAGTACGTTAATTACATTATATTGTTACACTTCCTTAATACTAATAGTATGTTTACACATTACTTAAACTAGTAGATATTCACTGATAATCTAAATCTACTATTCAGCTAATTACAGCGCCTTACGTCACGAACGCAGATTTTTATACATTGTTCCTAAATTCTTAGAACATATAAAATTAGCCTCGTGGTGGTAAACACTCCTACATTTGAAGTCAAATTCCTCTTAGGACACGATTCCAAATAATAAGCATTATAACCCGTAAAGAATGGATCACTTGTAATTGCTTTTTCTTTAGTAGGAGTGATAAACATGTTTTAAAAATGTTGAAGCAAAGAATCCATTTTCTCGCTTTGTCTTTGAGAAAACGAATACACGGAACAGAGATCTATACTTTGGATTTTTTAAACCAAGTATCGACTTTCCTTACCAATAGTATATCTACTAATAATGTAGACATGACAGCCATTTTATATACATTTTAATAACACAAGTATACTATAAGGATTTTTTAGGTCAATATTAACATAGACTTCTCGTCATAAGTTAGATACTAAATACATAAATATTTTTGTTTTAATGGTCAAACAATATAGATTTAATTACGCCTATTGTAAATGACACATTTAAAAAATTTGTAGAATACAAAAATGAATGTCGTGTTTTGTTGATCGTAAAAGGAACAAGCTTAATAAGTATTTATTGTATATTATAATTATTGCAAAATAACTCAAAAATATAACGCAATATTTTCATTATAGTAGCACAAACACAAATAATAAATTAAGAGAATAAACAGGGACAAATAACATTTTTTGGGTTATGCTAAAGTAATATCTGATTTAACATTTTGGTACCAAATTTGTTTGGTACACGCCAAAAAATTATAATGAGTGTTGGGTTAAATATTTATTTTTATAATACTAAATTAACTTTAGAAAGTTTTCTAAGCGGATTTATTTGATTGCCACTAATGACAAAACTATGAGCGAAGGTGCAATGAAAATTCCTATCGTCAGCTTTTAATATTTCATCAATAATTTTTGTGATTAAAATTCAGAACATCACTGCGTTTGGCTTTCATGCATTAAATACGCAAACAAGACAATATAAATTGAAACAGTTTAATATAATTAGTGAAAGATAATTTGGATCAGGCAATAATAATATATGAATTGAGAAATATTTACAATATTAATAAAACAACGGTTGGCACTATTTGAGTAAATACACGCATTGTACATTACGGTGTTGGTTTTAACTTGATTAATTAATAAATCATTGATTTAATTGTAAAATTATTTAACTGTTTTATCTATCTGTATATATATGTCAAATAATTAAATTATTATAAAACAAAGCAAACAAAACTCGCACATCAGCTATAATTATTTACATAATACTTTAAAAAGGTACATAAACATATTTTACGTTTCGAACAAATTATAATCTATATACAAAGGCACGAATGTTCATATTCAACGATATATATTTTTATGAAACGACTGTAAATCATTTAAAAGAATATAACTTTCTGTATACAGCTATAATGAATAAAAAGTTTATTTACGTTTTAATTTTATTAGGTGTACAAATAAGTTTCCGCAGTTTTTTATAAAAAATTAGGAATTTATTGTAAAGGAAAAGTACATTACGTTTTATTCAAAGTATTTTCCATCATTTGCCACTACTTTTCCCCATCTTTCTGGCAACATTCGGATACCCCGTCGAAAAAACTCTTCATCTTTTGACGCTATCCACAAATCTACCCAATTTTTGGTGTCTTCATATGATGCGAAGCGCTGCTCAGACAGACCATGTGCCATCGACCGGAACAGGTGATAATCAGAAGGGGCTAAGTCTGGTGAATACGGCGGGTGGGGTAAAACTTCCCAGTTGAGTGTTTCCAAGTATGTTTTTACCGGCGCCGCAACATGTGGACGAGCATTATCGTGTAAAAGAATAATTTTGTCGTGTCTGGAGTAGTAATGGGCGCGTTTTTCCTTAAGTGCCCGACTCAATCTCATCAATTGTGTTCGGTAGAGAGCTCCAGTAATGGTTTCGCTTGGTTTCAGCAATTCATAATACACGACACCAAGCTGATCCCACCAAATACACAGCATGAGTTTTTTTCCATGAATATTCGGCTTAGCTGTCGATGTTGATGGTTCGCCGGGCTTAACCCATGACTTTCTCTTCTTTGGATTATCGTAGTGAATCCATTTTTCGTCACCAGTGACTATACGATGCAAAAAACTCTTTTTTTATTCCTGGCAAGCAGCATTTCACTCATGCATAATCGGCGTTCAACGTCTCTCGGCTTTAGTTCATATGGAACCCAATTTCCTTGTTTTTGAATCATTCCTAACGATTTTAAACGATGTGAAATTGCTTGTTGAGTCACTTGTAGAGTAAGTGCAAGTTCTTTTTGCGTTTGGGACGAATCTTCCTCCAATAGTACTTCTAATTCCATGTCTTCGTACACTTTCGGCCTTCCACTGCGTTCTTTGTCTTTAACGTCAAACTCACCGTTCTTAAACTTTTGAAACCATTCCTGACAACTTCTCTCACTTAAAGCAGCTTCACCATATGCTTCTAGAAGCAATCGATGCGCCTCAGCTGCAGATTTTTTCACATTAAAGAAGTAAATCAAAAGTTCCCGCAAATGATGCTTATTCGGAATAAAACTTGACATTTTTGCACGAAAAAAATTACGTGATGCTGATACGGAATCACTAGTACTTTAAGGTTATGGTGTTGCCAGATGACTAAACTTGGGATATTACGTTTTACATCTGACAATTTCTCCATAACCTTCTGGTGGGGCCATCTTTTGACAAACCGCGGAAACTTATTTGTACACCTAATAGATAACATTAAATGTGGAGTGGACCTTGAAAGTTGTAACACATACTAAGCTGTCTAATGTCATCAAAGCCACGTCTCTCGTGAGATATATGAATCTGTAAATGTATGAGCGTTTCAATATCATGTATCACTATTTATTTAATGTTTCACATATGTGCAAAATTCTATATTGATTATTTTTCTGTATATATTACAGTTGAAATTTTAAAATTAGTCATTTTCTTGTTGAACATTATTAAATCAATATTTTTTATGATTTCATGTGTTACAAATATATAACATGTTTTTATCCTGTATTCAAACGGCGGTCAAAAAAGTATTAAAGAAATTTATTACACATTTTATAATAGCAAAAGATGTATCTCGCAATTTTAAATTAATTATATAATTTACTCTGTAATAATCTACACTATGAAAAAAAGGCTGCATGCACTTTTTTATAAAAAAAAAAACACTTCGTTATCGAATATTCGAGTATTCGCCCTGCAAGTTAATTTATCAGGGCGTTCACGGTTCATAAGCCTTCACTATGAATTCTATAATCCACTGGTTTGTTATAAGTGTGCTAAAATATCGATTTCCGATGTGTGCGTTATGTGCGTTTCGTTCAGTGCAGGTGATCCCGACACTGTCACTATCACGGGCTGAACATCCGTATGGACTATAGTGACGAGGTGCTCGTCTGGGTCCTTCTCTTGTTCTGTGGGCTTTGGAAGTGACGCCAGTGTTTCATCTCCATATTTGAGGTCAATAGGAGTGATGGTGGGTATATTGTCAGACACCGTGACCGGTGGGTCCACTCGCGGGGCCCGGTATGAGGGGGGACCGCTGTACTCCGAACCACACCATGTTGCGCCAGTGGTACCTCTGTGAACGAAAATTGAAAAAAACTAAATGTTTTAACGATTTCTGGTTAGAATGTGTACATATATAAGAAGCCTTTGCTTCCTCTCATCTTACAAAAACGTGGAGTCTATGGTTTATATAAAAATACTAAAACATGGCGTTATAGAACTTAATGTTTCTCACCATTCATACTATTATTAACACGTTATATCATCGTGGACAAGCTACGAGAGTCCACTGCTGAACATAGGCATTCCATAAGACGCGCCACCTAGTCCGATCTTCGACTTCATGTATCCAGTTTCGGTCAGACGTCATGTACAAATTAATCTGGATCGTTTGTGAAGACGCCGTCTCCACTTCAGCATACGTCTACAACATTTTCGGATCTGCCACAAACATAGCCAGCCCATTACCAGTTTGTTAACTTTGGCTACCTAGTAGATTTCTTTATTTCAAATCATAACTACCTTATCCTATACTTCCTTAACTAAAACTCTCTATAGTCCTGCTAGCTACTTTCAGCTTCGGAAACAGACAGGCTTTCAAGCTACCATGAGCTTGAGAAGCAAAGGGTCTGTCAGTGTCAGTGTCTAGTTTCAATACAGTAAGAGAGTATACAAACGGAATCTTAAATCAAAAAGTATCATACCTGACTAGACTAGCTGAGTTCGATCTATATGTGGGAGGCGGTGATACCGCGGGCGCACTTCTGTCTAGGAGAAGTAACCTGTAAATAAATATGCAATGATGTAATAAACAAAAGGGAAATTTAATCATAACATTAGAAAACAAAACATCAAAAGGACATTAACCTAATAAAGCTATGTAAACATCAGCAAATAATCGAGGTGCAGAATCACGTTTAGTTAATCATAATTGCACGGAAATTGCCATTTTTCTCCAAATAACGGTACGTTATTACCAAGAGCTTTCAAAATATTGGTTCAGTCGAGATTAACATGAACAACGAGGCTTAAAATGGTATAATATTTGATGGGTTTGTACAAGAAAGTTTTAATAAAAAGCCGATTAATGTAGTTGACGACAGTGTTTTTCTCATTACTAAATTTTTTTACAATCTATTTATGTTCTACTGTTGACTGTTGACTAGTGAATTAACATTAATTCATATCATTTTTCCATAGTGAATTAGCGGGATATCTAGACTTAGAATAACCACCTGTAGGCCATATATTATATACCATATATAATAGTATTTATCCTGATCTAGAAATCAGATCTTATCGACTCCGATTATTGATTCCGTAAGCAACAGCTCCGACATTGAGCCAATTATGTAAGTCGTCGTAGTTAGTAAATTATTCTTCGTAAATACCTTAGTCTGTATTCTTGCATTGAAGCTTGGTACGTAGGTGGCGGTGGTCTGTAATGGAATTCTGGGTACAGCATAGCTGCGTATGGGTGATGTGGCCGCGCATAGCTGGGCGGCAAGCGAGGCACTAGCCTTCTGCATGACGCCCGTCGCAGGCCAAGCAGTGCGCACGGAGTGTCACGAGCTCCCAACCTCCACGCCAGTCCTGCTGCTGTGACCAGTACCACACCAATACCTGTAACATACGTTTTAAATAAGACTTATTAATTACTACTTATAATTAATATTTTCATTTAAAAATTCTTCTTCTAGGTCGTCATGCTATTGGCAGAGCAGCCGTGGTCGTTATACTAGGGATGAGTTTTTTAAACCGACATCGCCATTCATCTCTCACTACTTTCTTCATGCATTCATGTATTGATTTGATTCATTGGCTTTAATATTACTCAGATCTATTCTCAGCAGATTATCTTGATTTTCTAGCATAACGAAGCTCAGAGGCAAAGTTACCTTCGGAGTCAATGGTTGCTTCGATTCTCATATCAGGACAAATAATTGTTAAGTTCCTCTACCAAAAATAGGAAAGCCTAGTGCCCGACATTGGGACGTACATGGGCTATAAAAATATATCGTAAAAAATGGTTTGGATCCTGTTGTATAACAGGCGACGCTCTGCAAAATTCTTTATTTCTTTGACTTAAGGAATTACCTCTCATGAGTAAATTGTCGATTTACAAACATTTCGATTACTGCTGTTTCGTAATAAAATTTTCTCTAAATGGAAAGAATCTAGGACGGTATTCTCTTTCTCTCCATTTTTAAGTAAAGAGGAGATGTATAAATAGCAGTACTGCAAATATCAATTCGCCTGCCCAGCATGGGTCGTCTAGGCCAATTTCTCTCAAATATGAAGTCAGCCAATCAATCTAATTGGTGCAATACCGAAACTATTGCTTACAGAGTGAACGGTCACGGGTTCGATTTCCACATCAATCGCAGCCATATAAGTAAATTTTGCAGGAACAACAAAAAACTGATTTTCTTTCATAGTTCGACACATTTTTATAAACCGTTAAAACTAAAAAGAGGTACTTTTGAGGTATGTACGGTAAATACGAAGTATTACAAACATATTGGATACGCTTTAAGGTTATCAGTTAGATGACACCAAAAATGTTTTTTTGAAGGTAACTACGATATAAAAACATAATACAAGCTGAAACAGTAATTCGTTGAATGTAACATCTGTTTCAAGATGCTTAATTATTTTCTACTCATGACCACAAACAATACTTCCCGGGCTGTATCGGACCGTATGTGCTATTCAACGACTAAATAACCGCGAACAACGTATTGTGTAGGAGCACAATGTATTTGGAAAGCTATAGCAGTTGTTCGATGCCGATGCGTTTCGAAGTGACTGACGCGTACAAATTACCCGGCGGTGCAACAATAGACCGCTTGTCTGTAACAACATCATTTGTCCCTAACACTAATGAAAATCCAATTAATTTTCCTCTAAAACTCATTTCAAGTTTAATTGAAAACTCCAGCCGACGAAGGGCGGGCGAGACTTTGTGAATGATGTAATGAGATTTTGACCAGACTTGTTATTGTCATATGCAAGAGGCATATTCAATGAGCTATTGTATTTCAGATTGCTACGTTTAATTAAAGCAATTTGTCACAACGGCTGCTCCGGTTGGATTTATTAATATTAGAGCAAATATTAAATTTTATAAGCGGTTAACGTTTGCTAGTGCGATCACACGTATATATATATATATATATATATATATATATATATATATATATATATATATATATATATATATATATATATATATATATATATATATGTGTGTTTAGTTTAATTCTAGGCATCGAAATATTTTATGTATCTGCGATATTTAAAGATTAGCTGTTTCTGAATTTATTTATTTATTAGGCACAAAAACAAGTTACAATCTTAAAGAATACTATATAATATAAACTTAACAACGTCCGGACTATAACTCTTTAAATTTGCGCACAACATGGCTACATTTTAATAATAGGGTTACTTATGTAATAATATAAAATTGAACTGATAAAATTGTATTAAAAAAAAAATAAGAAATATAAAAAAGTAGAATAACAATAATTCTGTGATCTATCGGCTGCCAAAGATATCACGGAACGATCGCTTTAATTGATGTATTTTGATTTTGAGCGTTTCTGTACCGTGGTCAATAGATATATTTTTGTATAGGCGACAAATGCGTACCATGGGGTTATAATGGTATATATAGTTTGGATAAGATCTAATACTAAACGTTTTATGCGGATTTGAAGTTCTGATGCAGGTATTAAAATTTAAAAGAGAAAGCAGTTTTGGTGAGTCAATATGCGAGTGGATTATTTTATATAATTACATTAAATCATGGCAATCACGATTACGAAATATGGAATAGAAATGTCATTAATTGTTTATAACAGCTACTAATTTAAATAATATATTTTCATTACAATTATGAAGTAAATTTTATATGTGTTATACGATAATTAAATAGGAAATGTATATAAATATAAAGCCAAGTCTGATTTTAATTTTAGCTACCATTTTAAACGTATAAATATTTTTAATAACTCTTTTATTTAAAAATAATATGTTTTGTTTTATATTGCTAATACAATATTGACAAGGTGATCATCAGACTATGAATAGAACCTTTAAACGTTAAAAAAAGGAAAAAATGATAAGGTGTGGCGTATTTAACGATCAAAGGACGATCATGAAGTTTTTCAGATGAACGGTTCAGTTCACTCAGTTAGCAAGTTGTACAAGTCAAAAAATTTCGAGTTAAATTAATGGTGATCATGTTACTTTGCAACAACAAATAATTTCGATGAAGCAGAATGGAGGAAATTTTGAAAATGTTTCCAAAAGAGCATATAAATAACGTCATTATGTATTTTTTACAATCTTCATACTCCACGAACTCAAGAGGTGCCTTTATAATACCAATAAAAGAGAAACCCTTACGGCACTAGCAAATACTAATAACTTCCATATTAGTATTACACTATTAACATTATCGTCATCAATACAGCCGTAACAGTGCAACAATGGCCTCTCTCAAATTGAGGGATGTTTTTTTTATGGGATATGAAGGCAAAAGAGTAGGCGTGTCACCTGATGGATAACAATCAACGCATAGACAGTGCGGAAGCTTGCCAACCTTTAAGGAAAGTGTCATTATGGGAGTGGGAATGGGTGATGAGGGGGAACTCAGCCGCTCACCGTACGAAGCAGGGTAACTAAGGTACCACGCAGATGCCGGTTTTCTGTGGGAGTGTGGTACTTCCCCGAGCGAGCCGGCCTATTCTCATTCATACAGACAAATATTATATTTTATCATCAAGTCGTCGACGATTTTTATTTCCCGGAAATACCGGAATATACTTATGTACTACGTACGTAACGTATGTTTCTCCATCAAGTGATTTTTACAACTACAACAATTGCTGAAATTTTTAGGAAAGGCCAGGTCAAGAGTATCTACACTTAACCGACAGGCTTGCATGAAAAGTGATGAGTGTGAAGGAAGCAAGGAAAGTATGTCGAGATCGTAACAGATGAAGACCTATGGTCTCTGCCTAGCCCTGTGGGAAAAAGACGTGACGATATGTATGTATGTATGTTTAGATAATTAGGTTTTCATTTTCAATGATAATTTCACAATAATTAACAAAAAGAATATAAGATAAGAAGAAAAACGGATTTCCGAAGAACTTGCATGAATCAAATTCAAACAGAGTTTTTCCCATAACGTATCCTTAAAACTTACCTATCATTAGAAGCAGTAATGTAAGGGGAGCCCTCGGGTGTGGCCTTAGTGCTCCGAGAACAGCACCAGCAGCTACAAGGCAGGCGCCGACTACGCCAAGGAACAACACACATAGTCTTAGAGGAGGTCTTCCACAGCACGACTTCGGAGCATTGCCCTCACCTTCTGAACAGGCATATGCAGCACCTCGTCCCAATCTGAAAGTAAATAACCTGATTAAAACATTTTTAACGTTTCAGAAATCAACATGCCCTCTGATGATAAACAATCATAACTGTGTGTGTTCCTAGGCTTTCAAAATGTAGTCTAAATTGTGTAACACTGACTATTTCCACTGCGTCGCAGATTTGAAAAATATGTGTTTTTTTTATCTGCCTCACATAATTTCTGTGAGATTATAAAATCTTTGTTAATTTTACAAAAGAAGCCGCAAAACCCCCTATTCATTCCTTTTCTCAATAAGGACATCCCTTCATCGACTAATATCTAAGAAATTAAATGAAAAAAAAAAAATTAATCTAATGCTCAGTTTATTTAGTTTTTATTATCGAAATATCGTGAAATCTCATTTCCATATGTAATATTATAACTATTATATTTTATTTTTTTATCCGTTGAAGTTTATCTACACATTAAGCTTTTAAATATATTTTTTTAATGAAATTCGGATACTTGTTCCAGCGTACAAAGAAATGTCCTACTGCCGTGAACAAAGCCTCCTCATTTCATTTAATCCAAGGTGTATTGGCGAAACATACATACTCGCAATAAATACCTGTAGGCATTACATATATTTATCCCGATGCGGAAAGGAACGTCGTCGCTTAGGCAATTAGATCGCCCTTTTTAAATTATAATGCTAGTGAAACGCGAGTGATCTTGCGCTGTCATAAAATATATACTGTTGGTGATACACAAATATTATATGTATGTTTAATTAAATTGTTTCAATTAAACCGTATGAATATGTTAACCTCAAAATGTTTCAGTTGATAGTTTGAAATATCGAATGCTTTGACCGACTACGCTGGGGTTTCGCGGTACGTTGATAGTTAAATACGCGTTGAATTGTAACAAAATACGTATGTACACATATTGTAATATATTGAATTAGTTGAAGTTAATAAAATCATTATGATAATAAATCATAGAATTAATTGAGTAGACAATGTGAATAAATAATATGATATTTGGAATGTATATTATTTATCGCATCTCTACAGATGCTTGCTATTAGCTGGACTCAAAGGGTGGCCAATGACGAGGTTCTCCGACAAGTCAAGCAAAAACGTGAACTTTTGCAAACCGTCAAAGGCAGAAAATGTGGTTACCTGGGTCATATCATGAGACATGACAGGTACAAATTGCTGCAACTGATCATGATGGGAAAAATCGTGGGCAAAAGACAAATTGGTCGAAAAAGAAAGTCTTGGCTACGTAATATCAGGAAGTAGAACGGGATAGCGGGTGCTCCAGAACTACTGCACCTCGCGAAGGAGGAGGAGAGTTGTGCTAAATTGGCTGCCAACCTTCGCAAGTCGGAGAGGCACTCTTAGAATAAGATCGCATCTCTGAACTGAACTCTAATTAAATATCAAACATAAAGTTGAATTATATGAATATTTATTAGAACAGAAATAACTAATTTAAACAAGGGCAACCTGTATTGTTTCTCATTTGAAAGCGCCCATTTTACAACAGCATTGCTACACTCTATACAATTTCGCTGACATCTTGTTGTAACTGAAAACCAAAGATTTAAAAGAATATGTCTATAAAGTAAGTTGGCGTTAATGCCGAGAGAAAATTGATCGCAACGGAGGGCACGTGTGGTCTGCCCGTGTACTCGGATCCGGTTCCAAACAGGAGTGTAATTTAACCAAACATGTTAATACGATCACGATAACGGAGTTTATTGGAGCTGTACAAATCAAAGGGGAACCCGGCTACTGCTAACTGCTAACTACAAACGTAAATGTTTTACCACATCGTGAGCTGCTTTGTCCATTTTCCAAGTGTTATGCGGGCCTATAGTCTGACAATATACAGGCATGTCCTCGTATCAGTGTAAAAATACCCATTTATATAATAGTATTACCAAAAGCAATATCTTTTATCTTAGAAAAAAAATTTGAAAAGAGCTAGTAAAATCATATATATATATATATATATATATGTGTGTATATATATATATATACACATATATATATATATATATATATATATATATATATATATATATATATATATATATATATATATATATATATATATATATATATATATATATATATATACTTTTTTTATATATTCACGCCTATCCCCCGCAGGGGTTGGCAGAGACCACAGAGCTCCATCCGCTGCCATTCATCGCAGCGAAGCGGCTCTTCATTGGTCGCTTTTCGCCCTCGTGAGAATCAGGACGTGACGGGTGGCGAACCACGTCGCCGTCATTTTCAACAAATTAGGTATATTAAATTCGTCTAAGTGAATCCCACGAGCCGCAAGGGAGGATGGAGGTCAGCCCCAGCAGAGCCCTGCATGCTGAGGTAAGGCACCATAGTTCCTGGGGAGCCCGATCCCGGGACGATCGGCACGCTTGAGACTAGGCTCGCCCCTAGCCACGCATCCATTGGCACGGCAGACCGTGGATTGGCGGGGAGGAAGGGGGATGATAGAGAAGAAAGGAAGGGGCAGGAAAGGAAATGCGGATTGGGGGGGTTACCAGACTCGGAACAAACATTTATAAATCCATATAAATATTTATTCCGATGCGGGAATTGAACCCGCGACCATTGACTCCGCGGGCGGAGGGCCCCGCCACTGAGCAAATCGGTATATACATATATATATATATATATATATATATATATATATATATATATATATATATATATATATATATATATATATATATATATATATATATATATATATATATATATATATATATATATATATATATATATATATATATATATATATATATATATATATATATATATATATATATATATATATATATATATATATATATGAATAGCTTATATTTGTAATGTTTCTTGATCAGCGTTATGTTTTTTTAACTTTTTAAAGGATTTTATTAATTTATTAAATTATATAAAATTAACAAGTAGTACCAATATAACTCATATTAGAAGTAATCCGAATCTGAAAACTATCACTACTACTAGTAGTTTGATATATTAGTTTTTATGGGAAATTACTTTTGGTTTGATGTAACGCACTCTGTAAATTTTACGTGTATTTGAACTAAAAATGGCAGCAAAGCGCAAGCGCAGCTCTGTAAGTAACGATGTATGCGGTATCGTAATAAAAAAAAAATTTAATTTTTGATGCCTTGACCAATGTCGCAGTGAAATGTGTGGGTTTGTTGATGATGATGATGTACCATATTTCACTATTTAGGCACAGGGTATTTACCCTATATTTTAAAAATGTTTAAAGCACGATTCAATATAGACAAATCTTCAATCCAGATTTGCAGATTTTATATATCTTCGAATATAGTCAACAAAAGATTTATTCACAATTATTTCGTTGACTGAACAGCGCGTGGTAAAAACTAATACAGTCTATGCTAGTATCTCCGAAATCTATGCTCTCATAAATCAATATCTCTGAAAATGACATAATCTATGTAAATAACCTAAAAGGTTACACTTTAAGGTTATTTAAAGAGATTATGTGAATTGGATTGGAAATTTTTGGTAGATTTAAACGATGTGATCAAGTTTTTGATCAAAAGTTGGTAACATTAGATAGCGAGACTTGAGATATTTAATTTAAATTTTAATATACTTTTTGTAGTCTCCTTATATTAAAACCTTCATCGCGCTCTGCAAGTTTTATTTTTTATAAGGTCGGTTATATAACTAAATCACAGTCAGACCTTTGTTAACAATGATCAAAATATCAAATCGCGGATGCAATTGTATCAGGTAAGATGACGTTGAAGGCGGTCATCCATTAAATGGTTGGCCGTGCGGAACGCAACTTAGCTTTTATGATTGACATTTACAGTTAATCGTCGAGAGAACTTAACTATACAAAAAGGAAGGAAAAATTGTAATAAAACAATGAGAAAATTTTATTAAATTATCCCACATTGTTGAGATAAGGATACCTACATAATCGCATCTTGAAGTTTTATCCGTCGTAAAAAGACAAATAATTACACGCGGTGAAGAAACAAAATTATCCTGAACAAATAAATTATCTATTACAGGACTTTGATAATAAAGTTGATTAATATTAATCATAAAACTAAGCAAAGGCTTAACGCTAAATTTTACAGGGGAGGGGAAAAGCACTTGTTTTAATGTAGTTAAATCTCTATTTTTAATGATTTCAATGTTTTTTTGTTTTGTGCATAGGAGGGCAAAATCGATGGATTTTTTGTACTATGATTTAGATATATAATAATGTTAAAAATAAATATTTAAATAGATTTATATGTAGTGAAAACGATTGTTGATATAATGCAGCCGAGATGGCAATCAGTGTCACGGATTTAACTGATGCACAATAGATCTTTGTATAACGAAAATTTAACAAATTATCACATTGTGAAATCTAGTAGTCAGCCAGTAAAGGAAGGAACTATGGTAGCTGCTTTTCCGGTTACTGCCCACTATCATTTCATAACCTTTATCTGTATTTTACTAAAAACCATTAGATATCACGCTCAGACATTTTGACATTTACAACTTTGTAATAGAGAAAGTAACAGACGTTAAAGATGAATTATTTGATCTTAATATTACTCTTATATAAACTAATAATATTATAAACTTAAAACAACAGAATAGATGATGATGTATAACTAATATTAAAATTTTCAGAAACCTGAAATCCCACAATAAATATCATTATTCATCACCATCATCAATAGCCTGCAGATATCCACTGTTGGTTTTCCTTAAGACGCGCTTACTTAGCCCGATTTTGGCCTGGATGCGTAAAGTCGAGATCGGGCTAAATAGTGCGTTTCTGCTGGTCTCGGTGCACAAATAGTCGCTACATCTAACCTGGAGGCACTCATTACGTTTGCCCAGACAAGGTCCATCAATAGTTTTCTTATTAAAACTAACATCCAAGTCTTAAGTTCGCGAAGATATGCTTCGAGAGCCCCGAATCCCATCCAAATCCACTGGTGATACAATCAGTTAATTACATGCCCGATAGAAACGCGGCCTCGAAAAAACCCACCTAACGTTTTACACGATCCAGACGACGAAATGCCGTCATTTGCATCCACCCACGACACCAACACTCACACGTACCCCGACACGAGCCGAGCACGTAGAGTAGGTGACAATTCTACACCGGCCGCTTACACGAAGTTCTCTCACGTACCCGGTCGGTTCTCACTCCTTAGACCTTTAGGCTTAGGGGACTAAGAAACCATAGTTGCTTAGGTTCAGTCCTCCCCTACACGTTTAACGTAGCGACATGACGAAATTAAAATTAACATACACGCAAGTGTACCTCCTACACAGCGTTAGCCTAACTCATCATTTTGCCTGCAGGTCAAGTATTCCATAAAGCTGTTAAAGCCAATAGGCTACCAGTATTAACATTTTCGAACCTAATAGACTTAAGTATTGAATTTTTGTTTTGAAAAATTAACCCTTATCGGTCGCTAGCTTTTTATACGTGGTTCTCGCTAGGTTGTAGCTACAGATACAGTTTTCATTGACTTAATTTATTTTTGGGCTCAATATATTAAAAATTAATTGGAAAAGGCAATGATATATAACTGGAGATGTCAATTGCTCTGTTACGGATATTTAACTAATAAGGCAATAGTGGCTGCATTTCACACAGAGCGAATTTCAATATATCTCGTCTTGTCACCTCTCAAGTAACTTACGACCGCAGCGACACTACTGTACGACAGTACTGTTGTCACGTGAGAGGTGACTTACGACTGAAAAGGGTAAAATAGAAAGGGATTCACTTATGGTTATTTATAATTATGAATTTGAATAATATATTCCGTAATGCAAGTACAGAGGTTTTGCAATTGAATAACTATAGAGATCACCTGCAGTGAAAATAATTCAGCAATATTATGCAGCGGAACTGTTCCACCATTTTCCATTGTTATGTTGTACACAATAATTGTGCGCACTAAACCATGTGAACAAACTACACGAACGATACCAAAATAATGCCATTGAGAGTTCGCTCTCATGGTGAGCTTAGTTGAACGTAGGCATTATCATCTTGTTAATGCACGGGTGCACTCAACACTCATTACACTAACCTCTGTTTGTACGTTTTAATGTCAGTTTGCCTAAATATTATATATTTATATAATACACTAAATATTATATAATTTGAAGCTCAGAAAGCTATGGAGAGAGATGGAGAGAGCTATATTTCTCTGGTAGATATGATTAGGAATGAACAAATCCGCCAGAGAACTAAAGTCACAGTCATAGCCTTTCGAATTAGCAAACTAAGTGGCAATGGGCTGGTCACGTTTGCCGGAGATCTGACAATCGTTGGAGCAAACGAGTGCTGGAGTGGAGACCGCTTCTCGGTAAACGTGGTGTGGAACGCACCCCGGCTAGATGGTGCGACGATCTGCGCAGGGCGGCTGGCAAACTAAATGCGTGAAGCTAAAAATCAGGCTAGGTGGCGCTTCATGGGGGAGGCCTATATCCAGCAGTGGAATGCCGCAGGCTGTTGATTTTTTTATATAATGACACACACGCAAGCACATACACATAAACAAACACACATATTACGTCAAAGGACTCAGTTTCACAACTTCATTTCATCAACAACAGTTACATGCTATTATCAAATATTTAATTTTAGACACGACTGTTTTTTACAAGAGTTCCTGCAAAAAGATGTCTAATTTTAATAGCAGATAACAAGAGAAGAGTTTAAATTATGTTATAAATATACTACAAATAATGTTAAGTTTAAACATTATAAGTTACATTATAAGTTACACACACAAGCACGCACACATTTAAGCAAAGTGTGTGTGGGTGTGTGTGTCTGGGTGTGTGTGGGTGTATGTGTCAGTGTATGTGTGTATGTGTGTGTGTGTATATGTGTGTGTATGTGTGTGTGTGTGAGTGTGTGTGTGGGTGGGTCGGTGTGTGTGTGTGTATATGTGTGTGTATGTGTGTGTGTGTGTGAGTGTGTGTGTGTGTGTGTGTGTGCGTGTGTGTGTGTGTGTGTGTGTGTGTGTGTGTGTGCGTGTGGGTGTGTGTGTGTGTGTGTGTGTGTGGGTTTGTGTGTGTGGGTTTGTATGTGTGGGTTTGTGTGGGTGAGTGGGTGTGTGTGTGTGTGTGTGTGTGGATTTGTGTGTGTGTGTGTGTGCGTGTGTGTAAATAATATACGACTAGTAATAGGAAACATGTAATAAATAGCAACATGCGACAATCTATCCGAGGCGGCTGGCATATAGTAAGCCAAAGATTGTCTTAAGAGCTTTTTGTGGGAACATTTTCGATGTGGTGAACAAGTTACAAACATTTTTTGTATTGTTTATTTATGTTTATGTATATTGTTATATATAAATATTTCCACTTTCACAACATAACCAACAGTTTCAGTTTCAACGATAAAGTTATTTGTTAACATTTTAACGAATAAAAAATATATCCGGTCTGAGCGCTGTCGGCTAAATAAAAAATAGTCAATAAAACATTTCTATTTGTTTGAACTGTGCCGGTAATTAAAGTAAGCGAATCTAAAACAAACTATAATACAACTGGACTCGTATTCAACAAAAAATATTAATCAAAAATGCTTTGAATCTATTTATGTTTTGACATTTTTACAAATAATTTAACGCCATACTTCACATCTTTTTTTTGTCAAATAAATAAACGTGTCTGATGGTATATAATCCGAAACGTGGACGCTGACAGTCCGTCTGCTTCATAAGCTCAGAGTCGCTCAGAGAGCTATGGAGAGAGCTATGCTCGGAGTTTCTCTGACAGATATGTTTCGGAATGAACAAATCCGCCAGAGAACTAAAGTCACCGACATAGCCTTTCGAATTAGCAAACTTAAGTGGCAATGGGCTGGTCACGTCGGTCGGAGATCCGACGATCGTTGGAGCAGACGAGTGCTGGAGTGGAGACCGCGTCTCGGTAAACGTAGTGTGGGACGCCCCCCGGCTAGATGGTGCGACGATCTGCGCAGGGCGGCTGGCAGATACTGGATGCGTTTAGCCAAAGATCGGGCTAGGTGGCGCTCCATGGGGGAGGCCTATGTCCAGCAGTGGACTGCCGCAGGCTGCTGATGATGATGATGGTATATAATCAGTTGATCACTGTCGTTCATGGTCGTTAATGAATAATGTACATAATGAAAAGAAATACACCTATGACCATCAAAAACTATACGCATGATAAAAAAAAGATAAAAAGATACACTTAAAATCTTAAAGCAAAAAATTAATTTATACTTATACCGATATAGAGGATATTTACCGTATGTTGTCGGTTTAGAATACGGCCACCCTATTGAATTTCGTACATAAGTTGCGTGAAAAAACCGATCTACAATCCCCAATCCAACGTTTAAGTGTGGGGATTATATCCAAATCACTCACTATCAATGAAAGCGTTGTCCAGCAGTGGGCCAACATACATGCATACCAAGAAGCATGTTTTTATAAGATAGTTGCCAGACAAGCAAATATGTCGCCTGATACAATGTATGTAGATGTATATCTATAGGCTTTTCGCGGCTTCTACGACCATCTGGTTTGCCGTCGAGTAGGCGTTTGGGTAATCCGTTCCACGTGCCCAGCCCAACGAAGGCGTCCAATCTTAATGGTTTTGATGACGTTCGGCTCATTGTACAGTTTTTTAACTACGTATCTTAAGTTTAAAAAGTTTATTTTATAAAAGTAATTTAAATGCCCATTATTTATCTCCAATTTATCGCCAATCTCTCATCGAATGCATGTTCGTTATTTGTAAACATTTTAACGTAACACATATTTCATGCGAATCGAGGAGAGTTAGTAAAAAACGTTCAATAAAACAACTATACGAGTTCATTTGAACTGGCAGAGGAATGGAAACTAGTATATCAAAACAAATTGTATTAAACTAAAAGCAAGTTACAAAAGGGGCCTTAAAACACACTTTCTAAACGTTTTTATTTAGCTTGATCCTCTATACATGTTTGGTTTTGGTTCAAATATTGAGTCAATTTCTACTAAACCGAACCATGACAATACAACATTACGATAATTTCAACTTGATGGCGAGGGTCTGAAGTGGACAGTGGAACTCTTCTATTGTTACTAGTAACCACATCGAGTTTGGGGTTAGTTGATTGGTTTTAACAAGTCCTATACATATAAGACTTGGGATGCAAGGGAGCATACTTGAACCTTCTGCTCCAACTGTCAACCTCGCCTGCACGCGGTGCATCCTGCCACAAACCAACGAGGCAATGACGACCGATCGATGGCGGTATAACCATCGCACAAAATGCCAGGCCAAAGTAACTCAGGCCGGTAACGGGCAGCGGCGTTACCGGTGCGACGCGTCTGGCTCCGCGGTCGCCAACCCACCTGCCCAGTGTGGCGACTACGGGCAAACACCCCATGGAGCACACCAAAATACCACGGCCCCCAGTTCCCGGTTGCCCCATTATTCCTGGCCAAGGTAGCGGTCATGGTTACGATGGGGTGGGGGGTGCGAAGAATCCCCGGGAGAGGTTAGGCTACCGACACAAACTGGACCTGGCGACGTACAATGGACGAAGTCTGCGGCACGACGAGCACGTACACGAACTCGTGGTAGAGCTGGAAAAGATAAGATGGCACATTGTTGGACTAAGCGAAGTCCGTAGACAGGGGGAGGACACGCTGGCTCTGCAATCTGGCCATCTGCTCTACTACCGAGAGGGACATAGTCTTTCCCAAGGTGGCGTGGGATTCCTCGTCAACAAAGTCCTCACTGACAACATTGAAGAAATATCCAGTGTGTCGGCGAGGGTTGCGTACCTTGTACTCCGGCTATCGAATAGATATAGTCTAAAGGTAGTACAGGCATACGCGCCCACGTCAGCACACCCGGATTGACTTCATCATGTCGGACAAAAGACACGTATTCAGAGATGTCTCAGTGATCAATAGGTTCAATACCGGCAGTGATCACCGAATCGTGAGAGGCACTCTGAATATCGACTTCAAGATTGAAAGATGTCGTCTGGTGAAGTCCACGCTCCGACCGACTCTGCTCGAAACTGTAGCGGGATCTCAACGCTTCCAATTGGAACTTAAAAATCGATTCGACATACTGGAACCCACTTTGGACATTGACGAGGACCTCAACAGCGTGGTGAAGACCTTGAGGGACGAAGGGAACAGGTTTTGTGGAAGGAAGCATATGGGCCGAAAGTCCAAGCTCTCAGACGAGACGATACAGTTAATGGACATGTGGCGTGAAGTGACCACACATGGGGAACAGGTGGCACTCACCAAGCTTATCAGGAAATGCGTGCGGCGGGACATGCGTCGCTCTAATGCTGAAGCCATTAAAGAAGCAATAGAGCGACACAAGGGCCCTAAAGTATTTGCACAAAAGCTTGGGAGAAGCCACCTCATAAAATTAAAAACCCAGGATGGCAGAATACTCACGTCGAAGTCTGAGGTTCTCGGTGAGATCGAAGACTTCTACGGCAAACTATACGCTTCTCATGCACCACAACCTGAACCCGTTTACAATGATCCCAGAGCCACGCTTTCCCGCCACTACACCGACGAGCTGCCAGATATTGCCCTTGAGGAGATGGAGTTGGCCCTCGGACAACTTAAAAATGGAAAAGCCCCCGGCGAAGACGGGATTACTGTGGAGCTCTTAAAAGCAGGAGGTCGACCCGTGCTTAAAGAGCTCTGCAGAATATTCAATTCTGTCGTGCAGAATGGGAGAACTCCTCGGGCATGGTCGTCTTATTCCACAAAAAAGGGGATAGGATGCTACTTAGCAACTATAGGCCCATCTCGCTCCTGAGCCATGTCTATAAGTTGTTTTCGAGGGTCATCACCAATCGACTGACGAAGACTTGACGAGTTTCAACCCCCAGAGCAGGCTGGGTTTCGAGGAGGATTCGGCACCATAGACCACATTCACACAGTGCGGCAAATTATACAGAAAACAAACGAGTATAATCAGCCCCTGTGCTTAGCATTTGTGGATTATGAGAAGGCCTTTGACTCCATTGAGACCTGGGCTGTCATGGAAGCCTTGCAGCGGTGCCAGGTAGATCATCGATACATCGAGGTATTGAGATGTCTTTACAATGCCGCCACGATGTCCGTTCGAGTACAGGGCAGTCAAACAAAACAAATCCAGTTGTATCGCGGTGTGAGACAGGGGGATGTCATATCCCCGAAACTGTTCACTAATGCACTGGAAGACGTTTTCAAGACGCTAGACTGGAAAGGACGAGGCATAAACGTAAACGGTAAGTACATCTCACACCTGCGTTTTGCCGATGATATCGTGATCTTGGCAGAATCGCTAGAGGAACTGCAAGGGATGCTGAACAGCCTAAATGAATCCTCTCGACGAGTCGGTTTGACCATGAACTTTGATAAAACTAAAGTCATGGTCAATGATCATCTGGATCCACAACCGACCGTCGTCAGTGGTAAAACTCTCGAAGTTGTCCAGGAGTATATCTACCTCGGGCAAGTCTTGCAATTGGGTGGAGACAACTTCGAGAAAGAAGCCGATAGAAGGATTCAGTTAGGCTGGGCAGCATTTAGGAAACTCCGTCCGGTCTTCTCGTCGCCCATACCTCAGAGCCTGAAGACGAAAGTCTTCGACCAGTGTGTCCTACCCGTACTCTCCTACGGCGCCGAAACGTGGACGCTGACAGTCCGTCTGCTTCATAAGCTCAGAGTCGCTCAGAGAGCTATGGAGAGAGCTATGCTCGGAGTTTCTCTGGTAGATATGTTTCGGAATGAACAAATCCGCCAGAGAACTAAAGTCACCGACATAGCCTTTCGAATTAGCAAACTTAAGTGGCAATGGGCTGGTCACGTCTGTCGGAGATCCGACGATCGTTGGAGCAGACGAGTGCTGGAGTGGAGACCGCGTCTCGGTAAACGTAGTGTGGGACGCCCCCCGGCTAGATGGTGCGACGATCTGCGCAGGGCGGCTGGCAGAAACTGGATGCGTGTAGCCGAAGATCGGGCTAGGTTGCG
>JASFAT010002092.1:600000-766962 GCA_031353405.1 Baronia brevicornis | reverse complement strand
AAATCGTAAATATGAAATATACGTCATATATAAAGGACTTATAAAATATTCGAAAATACAATAAAATTCATTAAAAAGTAAAATTAAACAATAATTATCAAATGAACATAACGTTCATACATAATTTTATATATAAAATAAAGTTTTAAATCATTCATATAATATTTTATATGGCATTAAGTTGTAAACAGTTCATGTATCGCATGAATCTTATTTTATTAATAACTCAAAAACTATACAAGCTAGAATTAAAATAATAATTTATTGGGCTTATGGATGAGTAGTATAATGTACATAAAAAATATCATTAAAATCTGAGAAGGTCGAAATTTTCATACAAGACACCGACGCGGAGACGCATACCAGCCGCCTCGCGTATGTATAGAGTCTGGTAGCCAAGTGCGGCCGGACACACTTAAGTACAATGATACTGTATGAGAGTCACACATATGAAATACATTAGAAAGGTCTATAAATAAAGGCAATATAATAGAAAATCTCAATAAAGAGATTATAATATATAAATATGAAGTCGGGAAGCTAAGTGCGGCCTGACATACTTAAGTACAATAGTACTGTATGGAAGTCTCACATATGAAATACATTAGTAAGGTCTATGAATGAAGGCAATATAATAGAAAGTCTCGTTGAAGAGAATATAATATATGGATGGATTTGGGACTTGATAAATATGAGATGGTGTTATATGGCCGAGTGCCTGGGCGCACGTCTGCGGTAAACGTAGACCCGCGCAGAGATATGTCTTAGGGCATATCATTGGAGTGTCGTTGTGGATGGTTGGGTTGTAGAGATACGACTTTGCCGTTGACAGCGCACACACCCCGGCTGGCGGTGGTTTGCATCTTAGTGCATGGCACTTTGATGTAGCTATCTGTTGGTTGGGTTTAACGTGTTTAGACGTACTTCGGTATGTCTGACATACTTTCTAGCTTCACTAACGTTATAGTGTGTTGCACTATAGTACGCGATGGTCATTGTATATGGGGATGGTGTCACTTAGGTGCACTATCGAACGTACAATGGTGGTCGTCGTCTTGGTGATTGTACTGCTATACGTTGGTGTAGTGTTTAAATGTAACAACATATTTTTTAACTTGCCAAAGTCGAATGGGTTATGAAGATGCGTTGTGAGGAGGCGCCACTCATACGATAGTCACAAAGACGCTTATTGCTTTTGTAATATTGTGTCTGGTGATGGGTGCGGTGAGTGAGCTTGCGTCTGTAGCAGCGTGTTCCATGACTTCAGACGATGGAGGTATATTGGTGGAGATGTCTGCTTGGGTTATATGGAGGCCTATGGGTTGACGGTTGTTTAAGCATAAGTTGTATTGACGCTTGTTGCATTATGTAACATTTTGTCGACAGCGGTTGCTGGACATATCGTTGGCTTAATGGTTATTTCCTGCGCTTGAGTGTGACACTCTTACCGCTAACAGACTGACGGACTGACTTAGTTTTGCCCAAGTCGGGTTCCTTTATTACGGAACTGCAGACTGTCTGTTGTCCAGTCCTCTTTATTTTGCAAACATATTTGAATGAATGTAAAGCCCTCATTAAATTTCCCACTTAACTTGTTATGGCAACTTGTTGGTGGGTGAGGCAAACTTGATCGAAATACATACAACTCAACGTCAGTTAAACTCTACCTGATGGCTAAATCGAATATATTATATTATTGGCTATATGCACGTGACCATGGTTGGTGGAGCGATGTGTGTCAACCTTTAGTCGGGAGTGGAGACTGATGTGGGGAAAACTCACACAGTTGCGGTATATCCGTGCAACGTTGGACGCCCCACCCCTAGAGGGAGCGGAAGCTCGTGACGCATGCTCTGCGGCGGAATGCCGTGCTGACCTTGTTCATTGTGATGATGCCTTATCACACACTACACAATAAATGTGTCTGCAGTTGCAATGGTCTTGGAGGGAGGTGGCGCACAAGTAGACCCGAATGATGTTGGTCGTACCTTAGTGACGTTCACTTACCCTGGCAAATGCCGCTGGACAGAATTGTATACTGTATGGCACTTACACGCATGGACATGCGAGACTTCGGTCAAAGTTTGTGCTTACGCACTACCAAGGGGCAAAGCCCTCTTTATGCTGGTACGCCAGTTTTGTTGTGGACTACGGTCCTATCCGTTCCTTCGATGCCCATACCTTGTGGTTGGGGGCACAGTCGCACCTTAAGGGATGGCGGCTACCGATGGGTAGCGATGGACGGAGCTACCCACCTTTATCATTTTTTTATAAAGATGATAAAGCCAACCCCTTGTATCGGGAGTTTTATTATAAATATTGTGAGCCCTTTACAAGTGGACTTAAACTGTGTGATCCTATAGCGAAGGCTATTAAAGAGGATCTTTATGACTTGCTCCATTCTAGAAATAAACTGTGAGATCCTATAACAAATGTTATATAAAGGATCAATAAAATTTGCTAATTCTGAAACTAAATTTAATGGATATTATAATTATTAACCAGTATGCTCTATGTCACTCTTAGGTCTCTGATCACTTACGTGAATATTCATTCTTCCAAGAAATGCCTAAAAGAATCAGTTATTACAAATCACAACGTAACAAAAGGTCCTAACTAAGACGATCACGCTAAAATATTAATAATATGGCTTAAAAATATAACCTTAGAAAGATCAATATCACTTTCTTGGTCACGTATAATGAATAAGTAATTAATTTTATTAATTACTTAAAAGTTTGTTATATTTTCAAACAAAACGTAGAGGAGAAGGGGACGAAGGTTACAATTATGTACTATGTATCAACATATCAATGACATTATAGGCAACTGTAATTGATGATCTAAAGATGTCATTGAGATATATTTATAGTGAACTATGATTACATATATTCAGTGTCAATTGTTCAGACATGAATTATCAGTATCTTAAGAATTGTATGAAGTAGTCAATAAGTCATAGTATGTTAATGACATAATTCTAGCATTGACTGATACAGTTAAAAATGTTATCATATTCGTGAATTATACCTGCAATCTTAAACACGTAAGCATTTACTAGTCTGAATGCACTTCGATATTAAATCTTAGTCAATGACTTGTCTATCTACGTTTTGATTTGCGATCAAATCAACTACGAATAATCTAACTTTATATGTAGAATGTCTAAATATTGAAAGTACATGCTCATGCATGATCTCTGATTAATGATATTCGTTCAATTGTAGACTTTGATGCGATTATTAATGAGTCAACATTATCATTTAATTGCTATTGATCTTTGTAATTTGCATAACATAACACCTATATTGTCTTGATTACCTACATTATAATTTTAATTCGCAGAAAATTCACATCTGTAGTATATAGAATTCGTAGCTATACTCGTAACTAGGCAAGTCTACTGTCATCCAGTAAACATCATCTACTATCATGTTACCATTTCACGGTCAACAAATTATAGGCTTAGAGCCTACCTTTATATTTATGGCTGCTTTATTTTGGTATCCTGGTCACGGCACCAAATTGTAACCTTCGTCCCCTTCTCCTCTATGTTTTGTTTGAAAATATATCAAACTTTTAAGTAATTAATAAAATTAATTACTTATTCATTATACGTGACCAAGAAAGTGATATTGATCTTTCTACGGTTATATTTTTAAGCCATATTTTTAATATTTTAGTGTGATCGTCTTAGTTAGGACCTTTTGTTACGTTGTGATTTGTAATAACTGATTCTTTTAGGCATTTCTTGGAAGAATGAATATTCACGTAAGTGATCAGAGACCTAAGAGTGACATAGAGCATACTGGTTAATAATTATAATATCCATTTAATTTAGTTTCAGAATTAGCAAATTTTATTGATCCTTTATATAACATTTGTTATAGGATCTCACAGTTTATTTCTAGAAGGAAGCAAGTCATAAAGATCCTCTTTAATAGCCTTCGCTATAGGATCACACAGTTTAAGTCCACTTGTAAAGGGCTCACAATATTTATAATAAAACTCCCGATACAAGGGGTTGGCTTTATCATCTTTATAAAAAAAATGATAAAGGTGGGTAGCTCCGTCCATCGCTACCCATCGGTAGCCGCCATCCCTTAAGGTGCGACTCCCCCCAACCACAAGGTATGGGCATCGAAGGAACGGATAGGACCGTAGTCCACAACAAAACTGGCGTACCAGCATAAAGAGGGCTTTGCCCCTTGGTAGTGCGTAAGCACAAACTTTGACCGAAGTCTCGCATGTCCATGCGTGTAAGTGCCATACAGTATACAATTCTGTCCAGCGGCTTTTGCCAGGGTAAGTGAACGTCACTAAGGTACGACCAACATCATTCGGGTCTACTTGTGCGCCACCTCCCTCCAAGACCATTGCAACTGCAGACACATTTATTGTGTAGTGTGTGATAAGGCATCATCACAATGAACAAGGTCAGCACGGCATTCCGCCGCAGAGCATGTGTCACAAGCTTCCGCTCCCTCTAGGGGTGGGGCGTCCAACGTTGCACGGATATACCGCAACTGTGTGAGTTTTCCCCACATCAGTCTCCACTCCCGACTAAAGGTTGACACACATCGCTCCACCAACCATGGTCACGTGCATATAGCCAATAATATAATATATTCGATTTAGCCATCAGGTAGAGTTTAACTGACGTTGAGTTGTATGTATTTCGATCAAGTTTGCCTCACCCACCAACAAGTTGCCATAACAAGTTAAGTGGGAAATTTAATGAGGGCTTTACATTCATTCAAATATGTTTGCAAAATAAAGAGGACTGGACAACAGACAGTCTGCAGTTCCGTAATAGAGGAACCCGACTTGGGCAAATCTAGGTCAGTCCGTCAGTCTGTTCGCGGTAAGAGTGTCACACTCAAGCGCAGGAAATAACCATTAAGCCAACGATATGTCCAGCAACCGCTGTCGACAGAATGTTACATAATGCAACAAGCGTCAATACAACTTATGCTTAAACAACCGTCAACCCATAGGCCTCCATATAACCCAAGCAGACATCTCCACCAATATACCTCCATCGTCTGAAGTCATGGAACACGCTGCTACAGACGCAAGCTCACTCACCGCACCCATCACCAGACACAATATTACAAAAGCAATAAGCGTCTTTGTGACTATCGTATGAGTGGCGCCTCCTCACAACGCATCTTCATAACCCATTCGACTTTGGCAAGTTAAAAAATATGTTGTTACATTTAAACACTACACCAACGTATAGCAGTACAATCACCAAGACGACGACCACCATTGTACGTTCGATAGTGCACCTAAGTGACACCATCCCCATATACAATGACCATCGCGTACTATAGTGCAACACACTATAATGTTAGTGAAGTCTAGAAAGTATGTCAGACATACCGAAGTACGTCTAAACACGTTAAACCCAACCAACAGATAGCTACATCAAAGTGCCATGCACTAAGATGCAAACCACCGCCAGCCGGGGTGTGTGCGCTGTCAACGGCAAAGTCGTATCTCTACAACCCAACCATCCACAACGACACTCCAATGATATGCCCTAAGACATATCTCTGCGCGGGTCTACGTTTACCGCAGACGTGCGCCCAGGCACTCGGCCATATAACACCATCTCATATTTATCAAGAACCAAATCCATCCATATATTATATTCTCTTCAACGAGACTTTCTATTATATTGCCTTCATTCATAGACCTTACTAATGTATTTCATATGTGAGACTTCCATACAGTACTATTGTACTTAAGTATGTCAGGCGGCACTTAGCTTCCCGACTTCATATTTATATATTATAATCTCTTTATTGAGATTTTCTATTATATTGCCTTTATTTATAGACCTTTCTAATGTATTTCATATGTGTGACTCTCATACAGTATCATTGTACTTAAGTGTGTCCGGCCGCACTTGGCTACCAGACTCTATACATACGCGAGGCGGCTGGTATGCGTCTCCGCGTCGGTGTCTTGTATGAAAATTTCGACCTTCTCAGATTTTAATGATATTTTTTATGTACATTATACTACTCATCCATAAGCCCAATAAATTATTATTTTAATTCTAGCTTGTATAGTTTTTGAGTTATTAATAAAATAAGATTCATGCGATACATGAACTGTTTACAACTTAATGCCATATAAAATATTATATGAATGATTTAAAACTTTATTTTATATATAAAATTATGTATGAACGTTATGTTCATTTGATAATTATTGTTTAATTTTACTTTTTAATGGATTTTATTGTATTTTCGAATATTTTATAAGTCCTTTATATATGACGTATATTTCATATTTACGATTTTTACCAAACTTGATATTTGATTATTTTATGTTCCTATATGGGTTCTATTGACTCCATATATGATGTTTATTATATTATTTGTTTATAAATTTTATTTATAAGTGTTTTAAGTTAATAATGACGATCTCTGGCTCGTCACAATAAGTAACTTCAAAACAGACAATTTAACACATAGGTAGGTTTTATGTTCCTCATTTTCATATTAAGTTAAATGATTGACGTCTATATTTATGTATAGTTTCATTTGTTTGTCTGTTGTATTTTTTTTGTTGCTCACTAATATATTTTTTTAAAATAACAAATAACCTGGACTTTTCCCGCCAACTTACATCAGTGACGTTGTGTTTTTATTTCATTTTCGTAATCTTATATTATTATCAGTTATATTGTTTAATTATGGTGGCGTATTATACAATATAGTTCGATTAAGGTGTATAAGTGAAGTGATATGAAATAAATGCGGTTATCGTAACTTTTAAGTTGAATGAAAAAGTCCATAGAAGGTTTCGGTAAAATGGCCACTATTTTATCAAGACGTAAACTGATAAGGTGACTTGAAACATTTCAAGAGATTGGATATTATTGTATTTTACTTGACACTGGCATAATAGTTGTAACTAATTGCCATCAAAGAAAAGAAAGAAAACCAATAAACTTTGATGGTAAGTTTTCACTGTACGGTTTACTATGTTTTTGCTTTTTTGCATTTATATGTACATATATCCCGTTGTTTGTATTATTGTGTTCGTGGTATTCCCCAGAAGATGTCACCTTGGTTAAATGAGGATCATCATTACACAGGTTGTTTACGTGCGCGTCGCCATGCCAGATGGTAGCGTGCAATAAATCGAGGTCAGTAATAATTCACATGACTACGGCACGCTCTCGAATGTTACTTTGAAAAAACAAGAAACGGTCTAAAATGATTTCCTACTAATATTATAAATGCGAAAGTTTGTGAGTATGGATGTATGTTTGTTACTCTTTCACGAAAACACTACTGCACGGATTTGGATGAAACTTTACAGTAATATAGGTTATACATCGGAATAACATATAGGCTACAATTTGTAATGATTTTAGGTAATATTGGTCGTAATATATGGATACATGTCAATTTAGTCGGAAAAAAATCTGGCCTCTGAAAGCTATCTTGGCGTACGCTGCCTAAACCATTGGAGTTATACAAAGATGATGTACCGTAGGATTGTTTGTCTTGAATAGTTACAAATAAAAGTCCGCGACAGCATATACCTTTCATGTGGAAGCCACTATGACCAAAATTGTGAACTATAAATTAAGTAAAAAAAAATATATTTATTTAAAATGATCTGTCACGAAACTTAATGTGGCAGACCAAATTCCACACGAGCGAAGCCGCGGGCAAAAGCTAGTTTGTTTAAAAATTTATCTTTAACAGTCTAAATGATTCGATGGCGCAGTTACCTTTAATTAAAAATCATCCTTATCCTCCTTAGTGGATATTATTTTCTCTTTCTTTTTTTTAAGGCCTTTTTATACATTTTTAAGGATGCAGGCGTCGTGGCATTTTTTTCCACCAAGATAACACTCCCGTCCACACAGCTGTTAGAACCATCGACTATTTGACATCTTAGGGTGTACAAATGTTACTCCATCCTCAGTACAGCCCAGATTTAGCTCCATGCGATTTCTTTTTGAATTCCACGCATTGGTTAGCTGGGCACGTAATATGGACGAGTCTAAAGTACCCAAAGGCCTACTCGACGGCAAACCAAATGGTCGTAGAAGCCACGGGAGGCCTAAGCTCAGATGACTAGATGGAGTCGAGGACAACTTAAAGGCAATCGGTGTGAGGGGGTGGTGAGAAAAAGCCAAACTAAGATCCGACTGGAAAAATTTATTGAACCAGGCTAAGGCCCACCCGCGGCTGTAATCCCTTGATGATGATTTCTTTATATTTCCTACGGTAAAATAAATCCCTTCGGTGGTAAAAAAATTAACAGCGCAGACGAGGCCGCGAAGAATATCGGAGTTTATTTTTCGACCTCCCGCAAGAGACTTTATAAATGTGTTGAAAGCTGGTTCACTCGTATGTATATGTAAGTGCATAGAGGCTGTAGGGGAATATTTTGAAAAGCTTTATTCATAGTCTTTTTATATTCGTACTATTTTGCAATTCACTAAAAATTTTTGGAAAAGCCCATACTACTACTATAATTTATGAATCAATGAAAGCTGATTTTTATTTACCGCATCGAGATAAACATACATACATATCGTCGGTCTATTTATTTATTTAAAACAAAATCCGCAGCATGTCTTATAGCTAAAACTTATATAAATAATTAAACACTTATAGGACCAATAACGGACATACATTTTATTATCTTAATTTACAGTAAAATTATATACAAATTCGTTGGTTAATCGCTGCGTCAATCTATAAAAGATTTGTTTATTCATATAGATATATGTATCTGTGTGTATATGTGTGTGAGTGCGCATGTGTGAGAGGCAAGAGTTTATATTTAATAATTATTATTGTCTGAGAGAATTTTTAAACGACCTATTGTCTCAGTGGCGGGGCCTTCCGCCTATGGAGTCAATGGTCGCGGGTTCGATTCCCGTATCGGAATAAATATATATATGAATTTATAAATATTTATTCCGAGTCCGGTAACCCCCCAATCCGCATATTCGTTCCTGCCGTTTCCTTTCTTCTCTATCCTTTCCCTTCCTCTCCGCCAATCCACGGTCTGCCGTGCCAAAGGATGCATGGGTAAGGGCGAGCTTAGTCGCAAGCTTGCCGACCGTCCCTGGATCAGGTTCCCCCGGGTACTATGGTGCCTTACCTCAGTATGCAGGGCTGTGCTGGGGCTAACCTCTATCCTCCCTTGCAGTTCGTGGGATTCACTAACACGAATTAATATACCTAATTTGTTGAAAAATGACGGCGACGTGGTTCGCCATCCGTCACGTCCTGATCCTTACGAGGGTGAGAAGCGACCAATGGAGAGTCGTTTCGCTGCGATGAATGGTAGCGGATGGAGCTCTGTGGTCTCTGCCAACCCTTGCGGGAGATAGGCGTGAATATATAAATAAAAAAAAATTTTAAAACGTTTTTTTTCTATTCTTATTTGAGGTACAAAAAGAGGTATATTTTTTAACAGCCCATATTCCCCACTGCTGAGCACGAGCCTCTCGAGTTATGGAGAAACCGACGTTAACACACCACGCTTGTCCAATGCGGATTGGCGGGGTTACCAGACATGGAATGAATATTTGGAATCCATACATGTATTTATTTCGATGCGAGGATCGAACCTGCGACCAGTCACCGCGACAAGCCTCCGCCACTGATTCAATTCGTCGTCAAAAAAAGGAGATATATTTGGAGGTAAATATGAAGTATTCCATCGAGTACGTTTTAAGATTGTGCATTAGATGGCATCAGAAGTGAAGTGTGAGAATATTTTTTTTTGGTGTTCGATTTCTGATATTTTTTGCTAGCGATATTTTTTGGTCTAACTAACTAACTTTGTTGGTGCAGCGACCCAAAATGGATCTTGGCCTCCGAACAGATCTAAGACACTTTGCCCCGTCCTGCACCACCTTCTGCCAGTTACAGACTTGGTTGTGGTTGCGCAAGTCATCTTCAATCATGTCCCAGCGGTACCTGAGGCGCCCCACAGGACGTCGTCCAGATGGGCGACCCACATACGGTATACGATTTTTTATTCGTGAGTTGTCGATTTCTCCAAAAATCAGGAGGGCTTGTATTCAAAATTAACTACGCAGATAGTTTTTTTAATAGCCAGATTCTACATGGTGATTCAAGTTTATCACTTCTTTTAGTTAAAAAAATCTTTAAAATATACTTAAAATTGTTTTTTTTTTTCACCTCTTCATTTCTGGAGCAATGGACATTTAACCCACCACGCTTGTCCAATGTGGATTGGTGGGGTAACAAGACTCGGAATAAATATCTGTAAGCCCTCGGTGCCCCGCCACCGAGCCAATGGGTCGTCTTAAACTTATTAATAATTTTTTAAAGTCTGTTTTTGTTTTTTTTTTAATTTTAAATGCATTTGTTTTTTTTTTAATTTTAAATGCATTATCCTTTTCCATCCATATGTTCACGCTCTCTGCGCAGACTCGCTGCGAATGTCACTTTTTTCACATCTGTCACTTCTGTCATATATATTTTTATATTATAAACATGTATAATAATTTTTTACTTCCTCGAAAAATTATAATCATTAAAATTTTACCACTAAATTATCTTTTAATTATTTTTAGTTAACTCGTTGCTTGAACATATATGATCTTTTCACTTTTTTGTTTTAGTTCGCTAATTTGATTTTAAGCATGGTTTTCTAGTTTATTTTTTTTTACTAATCATATAAATAAGTATATAGCCAATAATGAATGCTGTTGTTGTAATCAACCCCCAATCCTTCTTAACAATTTATGCTAAACGATAGTTCAAATTAAGTTTGAATTGATTTTATTAAGATGATGTTAAACATTTTATATACTTATGAATTTGTTTGAGTTCAAAGGCAACCAAGATTCATTTTTGCAGATATATTTCCACGTGGTTAGAAACCGCACCTATGTCCTTCACTGTACCATGACGAACGCTCAGCCAATCCACAACCACACCTCTACTAATTTTACATCTTTAAAATGTTTATGCAAAACGTTAAAATTTAAGGTCACACTTGTGATTGATAGTGAAGCAAAAATACCTATATATTTTGTCTATGTCATTGCGTTTGTATTGTCTATGAAAAAATGAAAAAATTCATTATTAGTATGTTATTTGTAAAGTGCAAGTGTTTTAAGATTTTATTAAAAACATTCATCGCCTGATGGAGAGTGAGCTTCACAAATTTACTTTCTTTCTTGTTCTATTTTGTTTTTCCATCAGAAGAAACTCACAATGAAAATGTATTTATTTGATGGCTCAAACAGTAAATACTTCACACATGGACGTTAGGTTCGTCTATTTCTTCTTTATATTTGAATTATATATTTAAAAACTAGAATATCTTAGATACATAAATGAAATTCAACTTAGTCTGTGATGTCTAAATATCTTTCTTTTTCTAAACCAAAATTTAAAAGCTTATTTAAAAAAAATTTGGTAACATTTTTTTGGCATTTGGAACATCACTTTTCAGGTTATAGTAAACATTGTAATAATGATAAGGGTTAGTATATGTTATCCAGAAATATTTTAAATTCGATCATTTAAAAACTAAAAATAAGGTATGTGTAATTTCGAAGTATTGTTTATTTTATTGTAAAAATTCTAAACAAACCCATTTAAAGACTTAAATCATTAAGTGCCATTTTTAATATTAAATAACACACTTTATAAATATTATAAAAACAAAACAATTAATTTAACAATATCTTGTTGAAATTCATAATTGAACGCGGTCATTAATTTTGCCTTAATCACCGGAAAAAATGTATAGAAGATTAAAAAAAAAAAATTAATAGCCGATAACCTAACAAGTCAAATGATTTTCGCTTACTCAAACGAAGCTTTCTACTCATGACAAATTATGGATATTTATCTTTAAATAAAAAAAAGATATTCTAATCAAAAACGCATTTATTAAATATTTATATCACACTAAAAATGGTTGTTCATAAACACCTGCAAATAAAATGGCACCTGATCGCCTCTCTGTAATTAAGAACACGAACTCTTTGTTTGCTTCAAATCGTTGTCCAAGGATCCTGTCTTCAAGTCCGACTATAGTCGAAGATGCCGCAACCGTTCCTTCTTCTGTTACCTCAATATCCACATTCTGTATTGTAGTAGACACGTATAGAGGATAATCAGATATACCTGGCATTTCAGCTTTCTTATAATCAAACGCATTTCGTATCCCCATATATTGCAATGGCGTTATCATATCCGATTTAGACGTAATCTTAAAGCGTGGTATATAACAATCAATATCGGGAAAATCTTCTTGTGTTTGGAATTCGTTCATCCAAATCGGAGATTGCATTGATAGGTTTTCTAGAAGCTTCTGTAGCGGTATACCATCGAATGGAAGTAATATTAACATTGAAAATTGCTCATTTTTTCCGTACGGCATTTCGAGAACTTGTGCACCGATTTGTGGGAAATCACCAATATTGTGAGGGGCTTTGTGATACATCATGTTAACAGGACCGATGGCTTTACCTTGGTAATTGTAGAAAACTTCTTCCCTTGTCTGCGTCGAATCAAACGGGTGAGTCCAATTCGCCTTAAAGTATAATGCATCTACTAAAATCATTCTCAAATTCTGTAGGAGTGCTGGGGTCACTGCTTCCGCTATCCTGCCTTCGGTTACTTCACAGATGTAGCTGTTAATATCTGTAGACAATACAGTCAGATTGGTTGTATCCACAACGAACACTTGCGAGTCGAAGTTATTAGCGTATTCGCAGAATTCCTTATGAATATTCAAATTATAATCAGCGAATACACCGGAAACGCCGTCTAATGTCACATCCGGGTCCATTTTGAGGAGTACATTGGAGACTGCTTTATGAAGATCATTTGTCGCTCTTATATCTTTTGGAAGACGTAATGTATACATTAATTCGTTGAATGTGTCCCCGGAGCATGCTTCAGCTAGCAAGGTGAACATACTCCATATAGATAGAGGTGATATAATTAAATTCTTCTGTCCAAAACTTTCTTGAAAAGCGTAAGTGTTGTAAAGTAGTTTTAATGAGAAATCGTTTAAGGGTGTGAAGTCCACGTTGTTAGTGGGCGCCGCTGTGGCTAAGCCGAAAAGCGCAATAACCTTCCACATCGCACGACCTAATAGTTCCGAGTTGTACACAACACTGGTACGCAAAGAGGCGATTCTATCAATTTCAATGGAAGCCTTCTCACGTGTGTATTATCATTTAACTTGTTAGGCAACGTTTTGCGTGAGCTATTCGCGAGGACTATACGATATTGTGTTCGGGATGCGTTTATATGTATATCCGTGGAAGGTTCTCTTAATCGATTAGTTGTAGCATCGGCATGGATTGTAAATCGATTATAGTTCTTTTAACTTACATTCGGAGCGATTGATGTGTTTTTGTTACCGTTTTAATAATTTTGTCGGTGAATTAATTGTTATATATTGTAATCGTCTTGTCATTTTGAAAAATGAACCAACAAACGTTTCATATTGAGAGATATTGTTAAGTCCTTTTTTAATAGTTTAATTTTATGAATGAATAGGTAAACGTAAGAGTGCGTCTCGTGATGGTAAGCTACCAGCGCCGCTCATTGAAATAGAAGGGCGCACCTGATGCGTAGCCTACTTTAGGATAAAGATGTGAATAAAAGAATATGAACGAGGGAAGAATGGGAAAAGAGAGGACGAATGAGTAAAAGAAAATAAAGGAACCGTAAGAAACGGCTAGATCCTTTGGAGCTGCGGACGGATGTCTCATCTCTTAGTACCTTTTATCGTTTTTACCATGGGAGAGTGCTCCAAGGAATTGTTTGGCCGCTGAGTTCCACTACCGCACAACTCGCCACAAGGAAAAGTTTAATCTCCACTAAGAGATCGTCTGGATCTGGATCTGGATCTCCACGTGGCGATCCAGTACGGTGCGTTTTTCTAGAAATTTCTTTCCACACACCACTACCTTGTGGAACCAGCTACCACCAGCGGTGTTTTCGAACCAATACGACATTGGAACCTTTAAAAAGCAAGCCTACACTTCCATTAAAGGCCGGCAACCCTTCTGCACTGCCTATGGCACTGCGGATATCGATGGGTGGCATTGATTGCTTTCCATCGGGTGACATGCCTGCTCCTTTGCCTTCCTATCCCATAAAAATAACGAGGTAACAAAGTAAAATGCTATGCTATAGAAATCTGCGCCACCATAGGTATAACGGAAGCGTTGCCTTTGCGGCCTTTGAGATATATGTAGGCTTGCGTTTTGAA
The DNA here is from genome assembly GCA_031353405.1 of Baronia brevicornis. NCBI lineage: Eukaryota > Metazoa > Arthropoda > Insecta > Lepidoptera > Papilionidae > Baronia > Baronia brevicornis. The sequence goes on along the minus strand of JASFAT010002092.1, from coordinate 752,697 downwards.
GGTTCCAATATCGGTTAGGAATTTTCTTTTTTGCGATTCCACAGGGTTGGTGGAACGTGAAAAGTTTCAGAAAAAGCAAACCGTATTCCAATACGGTGCGCAAAATATTGCGCCGTATACGTGTAAAATATATATTTAAATTTTTCGTTAACCTTTACTTAGAAATTATTTTAAAAATCTGTCTTATTACTCTGAAATTTGCCCTGGTAAATTACTTAAGTCTTTGTTATGCATGCCCTATTTTGGCTAAAATGTATTAAAATTATTTTTAACCTTTAGTTTACTAAGACAGCTATTTATTTGGTTACTTTTTTGGTTTTTTTGGTTACCTTCATTTTGAAAATCTGTCTTATTATTCATTAAATCTGTCTTAATCTGATATTTGCGTTGGTTAATTACTTAATTTGTTGTTATAGATGCCCTATTTTGGCCAAAATGTATTAAAATGATTTGCTTACCTTTGGTTAACTAAGAAAGCTATATTAATAAATAAATAAAAGAAAGAGTTATTAAAAAATAAATAAATGGATAAATAAATGTACAATTCAGCCTTTATTTTGAAAATCTGTCTTATTACTCTGACATTTGCCCTGCTAAATTACTTAAGTCATTGTTATGCATGCCCTATTTTGGCCAAAATGTATTAAAATGATTTGCTAACCTTTGGTTAACTAAGACAGCTATATTAATAAATAAATAAAAGAAAGAGTTATTAATAAATAAATAAAAGTACAATATAGCCTTTATTTTGAAAATCTCTCTTATTGCTCTGATATATAGCCTGGTAAATTACTTAAGTCGTTATAACAACGACTTATATCGCATACCGTATTTTGGCCATACAACGTATACCGTATTTTGGCCAAAATGTATTAAGTTTTTTTTGTTAACCTTTAGTTTACTAAGAGAGCTATTTATTTGGTTATTAATAAATAAATAAATGGATAAATATATGTACAATTATTCACTTATTTAGAAAACCTGTCTTATTACCCTGACATTTGCCCTGGTAAATTACTCAAGTTGCTGTTAAGTAACATAATCTATGTAACTTTATATTATGGGTCAATGTGATAATAAGGATATCATAAGTATGAAATGAAAGTTTAATTAGACTGGTCTACTGGCCTTGTAATTGAAATACATCCATTTATAAGTGACAACGAATCCAGAAAATTTAAATTTTACTAGATTTTGATTTATTCTTTTCTTCTCTTAATCTCTACGCTTTTGTTCTCTTGTGCTGTTGTTATCAATACATAAAGTCCTCATTTTTTTAGTTTGCATATCTTACGTGGTGATGGGAAACAGCAATGGAGGTAAATCGACTCTCCCTGGCTAGATAGTGCGACGATCCGCGCAGGGCGGCTGGCAGAAACTGGATGCGTGAAGCCGAAGATAGGGCTAGGTCACGCTTCTCGGGCCTATGTCCAGCAGTAGACCTCTGCAGGCTGTTGATGATGATAATGATATGTATAGAATCACCAGGAATTATTTTTGACGTCAATATTAAAACAAATAAACTACTACCGTTTCGGTATCAAAATGGCGTTCAAAAAAAGAAACTACGCAACTGACTCTCTCATCCTTTTTCATTGTTTGTTTCGTTCTCTTGTTATCGGGGGTATAAAAGGTCTCCCCATTTTTTCCTGTGTATGTTTTACATGGCGCTTGTAAGAGCATATACCAATAGGACGCAAAATCATAAAACGTTTTATTTTTTTTCAAAATATATATGTAGCCTTTTAATATTAAAACTAATAAATTAGCCATCGCCTCGGAAACATAATGGTGCTCTTAGTGAGAAGAAACGTCGCACGTGATTCTCTAATACTTTTTTCGCACCATTTTTTGTATTAAAACACGTAATATTTAGTTCCAGGCCGATTGATCATTTTGATAATCTGCAGTTCAATGAATACCTTTACTGTATAGGTTTTTTTAAATAAAACATTTGAATTTATTAAAAGATTTTAACGTCGGCTGGGACTTAAATATAAAAGTGTTCGTAAAGTTATTAGGTATTTAAGGTAGTCGTCTAGTCTAGTCGTGTACGGTTAGTAGAGATTCTTCTTCGTGTTACTCGCTATGCTTGACAGAGCGGTCGTGGTCGTCATGAGGTAGTGTTACTGGTAGAGGCAGATTTTTTTTATGGAATAGGAAGACAAACGAGTGGGCGTATCACCTGATGGAAAGCAATCAACGCCGCCCATAGACATCCCCAGCGCCATAGGCAGTACGAAACCGTTGCCGACCTTTAAAAAGGGGGAGGGGTGTGTTTGGCCTCCGAAACTTAGCCGCTCACCGTAGGAAGCGCGGTAGCTAAGCTACTACTCAGACGCCGGTTTCCTGCGGGAGTGTGGTACTTCCCCGGGCGAGCCGGCCCATTCATGCTACAGACAAATATTATGCCATTCTTGACAAAGTATTCGTCTGTAGCGTGGCTCTACCACTATATCCTACTTGCGCGTCTTAAGATATCTTGCTATTTCTTTCTGTCAGTGGAAGTTTAGGTGCTTTCATGGAAGAGACTGCCAATAACTGAGTAATCAAAGCATTTACTTGCGAAATAGAAAAACAGTCTGCGATCTACATGGTATGTAGGTATACTGTATAGAAGACATTTTCTCGTCGTAAAGCAATTTTTTCATAGGATAAGAAGACAAATGAGCAGGCGTGTCACCTGATGCAAATCAATCAACATCGCCCATCCATAGGCTTTGCAGAAGCGTTTCAGGCCTTTAAGAAATGTGTAGACATGTTTTTGAAAGTACTTAAATTTATGAGAACGACTTATGCAATTGACATTTCTGGATTTCCTCAGAAGAGGTTGGTTTTTCATTATGAAACAAACTAAAGCGAAGTCACGAAAAGTCTCAACAGAGCCTAAATCTGGTTTTTGCCGTGTAAAACGGTTTGCGTATTATTGTTAAAGAATCCGATATGCGTTGGGCAACATCGGAAATCTTTCCACATTGTCTCGGCATACGAGGTCAGAGTCCCTTTGTTCCAATCCACTCTATGCATTTAACATGCATCGGAACTCCAATTCTAACTATGGCGACCTTACTTCGTTGTAAAAATTTTCGATGATCTTTACGTCAAATCAAAAAAGCAAAACCGCCAAATTAAAACTTAGATACCACCATAGCAAAAAAACTTTTAAGTTTTCAAAAAAAAAAGGAATCTCATAACCAGAAACAGTCGTAGACTTTCAATACTCAGACCATTCGACGTAGTATTTTTTTCTGATCCCTAAATACAATTAAAATATTTGTGACATCTGTATTATCTTATATATATTGGATACACCAATTTTTTCACGAGACCGTATTTGAAACGGTTTTATTTACATTGTCACGGTATATTTGTTTAAATTGTTACGGCGGCTTTTTCAATTACTTTCACTATGTTCTTATAAAACTGCGCACACATTAAATTCCCCTAACAATGATTTTTGCGTCGATATGTACATTAGCTTATAAAACTTGCTAGATGGTATATGGTAGATGGGATGACGGGCTCATGTTTGCAACTCGACGTCAACATGCAAATATTATGCGCAATCACAGCACACACACACTTACACATTTAACCTTAATAATATATAAATAAACAAAACAAAAGGAAAATAATTTTAATCTAACAAGTGTCATAAAATGGTTCTTGCTCAGCCTATGGCAGGCGTCCTATTGGAGCACCTGGCGCTGGTTTTCAGCAAGGACCAACGTGGTCAGATCGCGGCCCACATTGACAACATCTATATGGACACACACACATACATACACAGATATCCATACATATACTACTACTCATACAATACAATAACAGTTTTGGTTATTTTTTACGCTTTGAAGGAATGGTTTTTGACAGAAGTCCTATCTGATTGTAACACGAATTGTATCCTTGAATACACCAGAATTGTATGCTTTAGGAAACCGAGGGAGATAGTCTAGGAATAATGAAAAACTATAAAACACATCATTATTTTCATACCTCATTGTGATGTAACGAATTGGTCGTTAATCAGATAAAATGATGTTATTTAAAAAGCTTTAATCATCATCATTGAAATATTTTAATACGTGAATGGTAAAATTTTATTTGCCAAGGTCTAAAGTTTAACATTTGACTTTTTAAATATCTTTATCCTGAAATACCAACGCGCATCAAGCACAAAGAAATAAAAACAAAATAAAATTTTATATTCATTGTTATGTCTTCATGGATACCAATAACAAAAGTAATTTTTTTATTATCCATTATCCAATGAATATATTAATAATTAATTTGATTATTATAGTTGTAAATGAATGAATGAATTAATTATTATTCGGAATTAAGAAATCCGCCAGAGAACTACGTCACCGACATAGTCTTTCGAATTAGCAAACTAAAGTGGCAATGGGTTGGTCACGTTTGTCGGAGATCCGACAATCGTTGGAGCAAACGAGTGGTAGAGTGGAGACCGGGTCTCGATAAACGTAGTGTGGGACTCCCCCCGGCTAGACGGTGCGACGAAGCCGAAGATCGGGCTAGGTGGCGCTTCTTGGGGGAGGCTTATGTCCAGCATTGGACTGCCGTACGCTGTTGATTGATTGATAGCAGTTAAGACAAGTTGTAGAGTGGTATATTTTTTGACATAAACTGTTACATTGTTAAAAGCATTTTTAATCTTACTAAAACTTGGTTAATTTGAAACTTGATAAAAGCCTTTACACAGGATGCACTTCTTGTTACAGTTTAAAAAGATATAGAATTTTTGTATAAAAATTATCATTTTTTATAAACAGTTTTATTTATTGTTTAAAAAAAAGTTCAATTATAAGTTAATTTTTATTCCTGTAATTTTTACTGATATTGCAGAATTAAAAGCATGTGATTTTAATGTATATTTCTTATAATTTAGTTATTGGTGTATGAAAATAAAAAAATATTTATTTTTATTATTTTACTTGTCACTGGCATATTGTATAATATAGTAGTTTGATCGTCATCAAAGAAAAAGATAATATTAAGATTTTCCCACCAATATACATATATCAGTTATGTTTTTATTTCATATTGATTACCCCATGTTATTATTAGTTTTTTTTATGGGATAGGAGGGCAAACGAGCAAGCGTGTCGCCTGATGGAAAGCAATCAACGCCGTCCATGGGTAACCGCGACACGGCAAGAGTCGCTGAGGCGCTGCCGGCCTTTTAGGTATGTATAGGCTTGTTTTTTGAAAATTCCAATGTCGTAACGGTTCGGAAAGACTGCCGAGGGTAGCTGATTCCACAAACTGGTGGTGCGTGGAAAGAAATTACGAGAGAAACGCACCGTAGTAGAACGCCACTCATCCAGGTGGTGGGGATGAAATTTTTCTTTACGGCGAGTTGTGCGGTTGTGGAATTCGGCGGTGGGAATTATTCCAAACAATTCCTCGGAGCACTCCCCATGATAGAAGCGGTAAAAAATGCTGAGAGATGAGACATCTTTCCGCAGCGCTAGAGAATCAAGCCGATCGGTGAGATCTTGGTCATCAAGTTGACACTGGCATAATAGTTATATCTAATTACCATTAAGGATGAAGAAGAATAAAATCTTTATTTTACTCGACCCTGGCATAATAGTTATACCTAATTGTCATCGAAGGAAAAGATAACATTAAATACTTTTATCTCTGTACTACAGACCCTATTTCAAATTGTGTGAATAATTTTTAACCTATTAGCCTTCGAAGTCTAATGGGCTGAGTATCCTCGGGTCATTGACATACCATCTCTGTATCGATCGTGTGTTTAACATTCGCTCCATCACGTTAAATGTAACAAAAAAATAATTTTTCAAACTACAAAATACATCGACGCAAAACAGCGAAAACGTAGTAAACTGCTAAATGAAGACTGACCATCTGAACTAAAAATATCTTTTAAAATTTCTGAAAAAATTGTATCTAATCTAATCGCTCAAAAACAGTCAGTTTCGACGCTGTACAAAATTTTCAATCAGTCGTAGAGGTGTGAGAATCAGTTCATTTGACGCAGTATTTATTTTCTGATCCGATATTCGGATCATATTGCAATAAATAATTTTGATTTTCGCGTCATTTACAGCGTTTGCGCTTTTTTTAAAACAAATAAATAGAATATTAATTACTTGCTTCTTGGACAGCATTTAGAAATCTTCGCCAAGTCTTGTCGTTGCCCATAATTCAGAGCCTGAAGACGATAGTCTTCAACCAGTGCATTCTACTTGTATTCTCTTACGATGACGATCGTCTGATGGAAAGCAATCGACACCACCCATAGACATCTGCAATACCTTGGGCATTACCAACGCGTTGCCGGCCTTTGAGATAAGAGTAAACTTGTTTTTTGAAGGTAGTTTCTGAAATACCGCTGAAGGTAGCTGGTTCCACAGAGTGCCTTGCCAAAATCCTGGTTACCAGTCTCAAGTAACCAAACCGGCTAGATAGCATGAAAATATGATGATATTTCCAAATAATTATTTGAAAAGCATTAAGAAAATTAGGCTGGTAACAGACTAATTAGCATAAATATCTTTTGCGTTCGCTGGAAATTCTTTTATGTTTTTCACATAAATATTTTGTTGTTATGCGGGATGGAATCGAACGTACCTATAGGTCGTTTAGCATCACTATCTAACTTAACACGTAACCATGTTGTGGCTGTCTTAAGTTCAGTGAACCGTAACTAGATTTTGTTATTCTAAGGTCGAAAAGTATTGTGGGTATTTTGTAACAAAATTAGTGGCCGCCCCTATATAGAGCGTAGTGTAATGACTTTGATAAATGTTTTTGAAATATACAATTAATATTGGGTTTTACTATGACGATCTTCTTTAGGGACTTCACCTACATTCTTCGTTTTTTTCTTTTCTTTCCTGTGATGGCAATTAGTTATAACTATAAAGCCAAGTGTCAAGTAAAATACAACAAAATCTTGAATAATTAAGATACTTATCTTAAAATATACTACTGTTCAGTTTGTCACATAACATGTCGTTAAAATGGTGGCTTTTCTACCAAAATCTTCTACGGACTTATGCGGTCAACTTAAAAAGTCACGATATACGTATTTATTTCATATCACTTCAGTTATTCTCCGTAAAAATCTTTTATGTAAGATAGTCAACAGGATATTTATTTAGGAATAAATGTTATTAATGGCGAAGCTTGTAGATCGCTGGTAAAAAATAGTACTTGACTTTAAAAATAAATTATATAACTTGTTCATGATTTTTCTTGGTTTATGAAATACATAGATAAATTTAGAGATAAGTACAAATTAAAACTTGAAATATTTGGTTCAGCCGCCAGGTAGGTACTCTGTTTTTTGTCATCTTTGGTTTCCTCCTAATTAATAAAACTATGCGGTTTATGTTTATTAATGGCAATAAATTGTATTTATTAAATATTTATTTCTAAAATGACTACTACTAATACTTATTGCGTTTGTGTAATGTTAAAAGATTGTATATAAACTGGCTATAAAAAAAATCTCATAAAATATGATATATAAATTAAGTAATAAACTTTTAAAAGTCCAGTAAATTATAATTTGTCAGAATAGAAAAAAATATTAACCAAATATCACCCATTTTTACGATGGTTTTTTTCTTAATTATTGTTAATAACCAATCAATGTTTAGTGTTAGCGCTATCTAGTGTCTAGATTGCGTAAACACGTTAAATAAGATACGTTTAGTTGAAACATGAACATTTGAAGATTGTCTTACATTTAACTCTAATAGCTTCCACATTCATACTGTAGATGACGCCACTAGATTTTTATTGTATATTTTAATTATTATTATTTATATTTTGGTCTTTTCCCGCCAACTTACGCAGTGACGTTGTGTTTTTATTTCATTTTCGTAATTTTATAGTATTATCAGTTATATTGTTTAATTATGGCGTATATTTGAAGTGATATGAAATGAATATACGCATTCATGTTATTTTCTTGGCAGTTTTTTTAAAAACTGCCAAGAAAATAACAAAATTCAGACTGATACGCAGCAGTCGCATTAGCAATTTGCCTCTTAAAAATAAGACTTCGTTCCATAGACGGATTAAAGTTCATAAAGAAATCGCAAAGTTCATTTGCCATTCTTAAACCTTTACTAAGATTTTTCACATTTCACATTTGACGGCATTTACAAGGGATATTGGGTTGGATACCTATTGAAATCCTTTTATTATTATGTATGTACTTATTAGATCCGCGAATAAAGAAGTTTTTAGCCGCGAATATAGGAATTGGGTTGCATTTTTTTAATCCGCGAATAGTGAAAGCGCGAATGAAAGAAGAGCGAATAAGGAGCCTTTACTGTACTAAAAGAAAAATTGAAAGTTGCAAGGGAGCATGGAAAGAAGCATACTTGGTTTAAGGATAAGGGATGAAGTACGTACCGCCGACATAAGAAAAAGGACAAAGGTCGTAGAAGAGATCGACAAAAAACAAATTAACATGCTGTTGCATGCATGTAAATACTTTAAGATTGTTAAGGAAATAAAGGGCTTTCTATATTCAACTGAAGCCTCTGGCAATAAAATCATGTTTATATATTACTTATAACTTTTACAAACAAGCTCAGGTTTGGTTAAAAAGATAATTTGATATCAATCGGGAACGTCCACACCCCGCGCAGAGGTGTGGGATCGAGCCTCGGGGATGAACCCCACTGCTCGTGCAGCAACTCAATGGGGCAACCGCTCCCCGGTCTTAGGTGCCGCTATTCCTACCGGCTTTTGGGCGTCCTTTAACGACTTCGCGTCGTCGAGATATGGCTGAACCTATTCCTACGTTGGGTCCGTCGCTGGCCCTCTTCCCTCGCGGGAGCCAGGAGGCGACAGGAGGATTTCGCGTGGGAGTGGACGTCCCTCAGGTGGGCGATCGTGAAGGGGAGCAAAATTATTAAGGTGTGGGTGTGGTCCATTGTCGGCTCGGTCGAACATCTTCCGAGCCAACCGGACCACAAACTCATGGATGCTCTCCACCCTGAGGTTCCTCGCTATAACGTCGTTACGCACATAGCGAGCCGCCCCCACGATGGCGCGCAGAGACAGATTTTGCTGGATCTGAACGCGTTTGCGCTGGGTTGCTGATATCAAAGACCACCAGGCCGGCGCAGCATAGGTCAGTCGGGAGCGAACGTAGGCCTTATAGAACAACAGCTTCGTACGCACGGGTATGCGGGTTGATGTTAATATAGGTCGAAGGACCGTACGCGCGGCTTTCGCGCTATTCACCACATGTGTTACCTGTGTGGTGAGCCGCAGCGTGCGGTCGATGCGGACTCCGAGGTACGTTACTGTGGTCTCCCAACGTACATTGTGCCCCCGAAGCTTAAGTGGTCTTGGTAGTTTACCGTGGCCGGTCACAATGGCGCATGTCTTCCCAACGTTGACAGACATTCGCCATGTGTCCAGCCACTCGGGTAGCAGAAATTTGATATTTAATTTTTAATATTTTTATTATTTATTTAAGCGCCATCTAGTTCTTAATGTGAAAAGTTTTTCGTTACAATTAATAATATGTTAGAACTAATTCTAAACCGTACTACACCGTTTGTTTAAGCACCGTCGATCACTAGTCCATTCTAATTTTGCCTTCTCTAACAGAACATATTTTTTGTTATTGTACAGATAAAGATGGTGTGTCTTAAAGCTGAAACGACATGTAAACATCATATTTTTTAAGTTTTGTTTAATTTCTACCGGTTTTGGAACCCAAAACTTTTGTTTACTCAAACCATATACTTTGCAGCCATCAGAACTTTGAACACAATGTCAATAAGTGATATGATAGTAATCAGATTATAATTGTGTGACCACAAGATATTGTTTGCGTTGTAAACTATATTATTATCTTGTGGTTATGAGCCTAAACCAACATGGCGGCTAATTACAAGCGCACAGCGGTCATGTTGTTATAATATGACATAATTGTAAATGAAGTTATGAATATTTATACAAGTATCTATGTTTTTATTTTATTAAATATGACGTGGTTACCAGGTTTTCGCACGCGCTCGTAATTTAGAAATTTTTTCTAATTTTGAGTTATTTTAAAGTTATCTATTCTCGTGAAAGTCTAATCAAAATCAGTTCAGCTTTTTAAGTAGTTATACCATAATAAAATATCTGACGACCGAATTTTGCACTTTGGCGAAGTTTCTGATTTCGACGTCAGAGGTTGCGGGTTCTCTTATAGTCTTCAGGTATTTATTCCGGGTCTGTTTGTCACGTTTATTCATCTTGAATAATCGTGATAGGTTCCTCCAGTAATGGTGAGGCCCGTGCCCAGTAGCAGGACATATGTACACATATGGACAATAAAAAATACGCTCACAGACGAAATGTGCTGAAGAACAAAAGTCATGTTATTTATCACGATGTTGGAATCGAACCCACGACAATCTATACTGGAAGCGGTAGTTTTACCAATATTACTGAGTCAATTAAGTTTTTGTTGGACGTAAATATTGTACAATTTTTTTAAACTTGTAATGGATCACACTTTATGTTGATATAGTTTTTTAATTAAACTGATTTTTATTAATAGGAATTGTTTTAATTTTTATATTACTTGATTATTCTACGTTCTGTTTTTATGAGTATTCCATCCAAGTGAGAGTAAATAAATATTTTTCTGTCTTATTTTTTAGGTTATGTTAGTACAAATAGTTTTTGTCATTTTCTAAAAATAATTTTTATGACAAAGAATTTCTTTCTTTATTCCCACCGTGCAATACGCGGCTAAAAGAATATTATTTTTCGACTTAACAAGCCGGTCATGTTCTGCTCGGAGTACATTACGTGCTCGCTTGAGGCACACATTATCATTTGCGTCTGCGAAAACTCCCATCAGAATACAGGCCATGGTTTATTCGCGCCTGGGGAAATATCGATATAGCTTTGAAAGCATGGCCGATTAAACTTTAAAAAAAGTATTTCTGAAGTTTGTCAACCGTAGGATAATTTTTATTTATTATGTCAACGATTTGTGTAATATTTTTTTATATGTAGTCGGTCATTAAATTATTTCAGTTAGTGACAATTTATTTGACTAGCCATTTAGGACTATTATGTCATTGTTGCAAATAAAAAATAGTAAGCACATTCTTTCCTTTTTCATTTAGTCAAAACCTCATTCATTTGCGGTTTTTGCTACCATTTTACATTGGTGACGTTATCAGTAATAACATTTTATGTAATTTTAATATTTTATTAAATATTCTTAAATTAAAGCTAAGAAGTTAGGTGAATTGAAATAAATTAGTGCTTTTTTAAATTGACTGCAAAGGACCACTTATTCCAAATCTGTATACCTCGCTTATTTGCATTGAACAAGCGTGGTGGGTTAATATTTGATCCTCTAGAAATGGAGAGGCCCGTGAATCCTTTTCCCTTCTTTCTTTTCTAGTACTCATATCCTTTTCCTAAGGAAGGTGATTCATCTATAGGTCGTGTACCACTGCAGATGTTCACGTGTGGCGGTTTTTGGTTATCATCAGGCGTATAGGCTCAGAGGTTAATTAAGTGGACTGTATAGATTGAATTTAAATTAATTTAATAGGCTGTTATGCTATGGTAAAATATACAAATCAAAGTAAATAATTATCTCAGAGAGAGTGCACGCGTGAACAAAAGCACTGTTAAAACGGAATTGATTTCAAAATGGCCGCCCGCGTCCAAGCGCTTTGTAGCGCGGCGCGGGCGGCGGTGACCGCAGCAATGTCTCGATGTCTCGAGTGTTGTAATCATAAGGTGAGCTGCGTTTGCCTATGGCTTCTTAAAAAAACGTGGAAGCTGAACAGCTGTTATGTCTGAGCGGTTGGATAAATATTCGGTTGTTATCGTTACGACCTTTGAACCTTGTGCTCACGTATAACCTCACGTTGTTTTCACAACGGAGCGTGCTCGCGGCAACTGACCGTATATTAAGACCCGTTAAACTAATGGTGTTACCGTAAATATTACGTTTCCAAAGCTTTTAAATAGTGATTATGAAAATTATTTATTGTGTTATGTTACATTTTAATAATATAAATTAACACATCTTCATCATCTTTTTTTCATTCGTTAATAAAATATTTTGAATTCATCCATCATCATCCATCCATTCATTGAACTCGAGTTCAAATACATTTTTTTAAACTTCTAGTGGATGACACTTGATATTAAAAAATTGTATTAAATTATTTCAAATATTAATTCAATAATTAAATTTAGTATATAAAATATTTAGCAGGATATAAAAGTAGGAATTGACTTTAACTTTCTCATCATTTTATAATACATTTAAGTTTAACAGTCAGAAATTTTACTTGGCTAAGATTCGACATAAGAATCTTAAAAGATGTTATCATGGATCTGAGCCTAATAAATATTGTGACTGTCCACATGATAATGGATTTCCACAAAGTCAAGCTTGACTCCATTAATGATTTATTACCTAAATATAAAAGAAAATAAGAGTTCACGTTAAATTTGCTAACGAAATCAACAATTTCGACGGCGTAATGAATTTGTAAATGAGGCACAAAACCATTTGATGTTACACTAAATTTTATAACAACTGCCGTTATCATTTACGGCGTTGTTTGCAACGCTAAACAAGTGAACTTCTCGCTAACAAAATGGCGAACCAAGCGGAACCGGAAGCATTGAAGCATTAATGCCCGAGTAACAACTCACGCATCGTTGAACTACTAAATGAAACAGCGATTGAGTTATACATAAGTAAGTTTTAATGGAACAAAATCGTTTGTCAATAGCACGGAATATGTAATAGTACTAAAGTCAATAGCGCAGAATATATCGGGAGAGAGCTATTTATTTTATATATGACAATTTACAGGTGAAGTTGGGTGGAGCATAGTAGGTCTCACTAGGCAGGCCCATACATAGATCTTTCGATTTGGTCATTATTTAAATTTGGAATACATATATAAATACACATAAATATAGATGCTGTAAAAACATGTGGCTTTAGTTCTTACTAAGTAATTTTATTCATTTTTTTTACTTTTATTTTTTTATTTCTATGTCTTGCCTAGAGATGATATCGGGAACTCATTGTATCCTTTAGGGCCAATGTAATAAAAAAGCAGCTACCCAATGTGGTTGTAGTAAATGGTTATGCAAAGCTATCCTCGGAGTTTCTCTGATAGATATGATTCGGAATGAAGAAATCCGCCAGAGAAACAAAGTCCGACATAGTCTTCCGAATTAGTCAATTAAAGTGGCAATGGGCTGGTAGATTATAGAGCAGACGATAGCTGGAGTGGAGACCGCGTTTTGGCGACGCAGTGTGGGACGCACCCCGGCTAGATGGTGCGAAGATCTGTGTAGGACGGCAGAAACTGAATGCGTGAAAGTGAAGATCGTGCTAGGTGGCGCTTCTTAGGGCCCTTTTCCAGCAGTGGACTGCCGCAGGCTGTTAATGATGATGTTGATAGCGGGAACTCTCTTGAACGAATCCTCCTTTATCAAACTTTTAAAACTTATTCCTTTGTTTAAAATATAACGAGTTTGTATAGAGTGCTTAAAAATAATATTGAATAAGTATGTATAATACAAGAATGTAGTAGAAATAGTTCTAGTGATAAAAATTGCGCGTATAATTTTAGGTCATAGGTTCCTAGGATCCTATTATAGGACTATTGATGTGAACCATAGTTTTTAGCTTCACTATTAGCTTGGAGTTCTTATGAACAATTTTAGTTATATCAAAAAATTGCTAGTAATCTTGTTATCTTAGGGTTTAGTGCAAGAATTTATAGAGTTATTGATGTTATGTTAGTCAATTCGGTTACAAAAACCTCTACTGAGTCGACCTAATGGGTCAAGAGCGAAGTTACCGCTTTTTTAGTGCATGATCTCGGCTTCAATATCCGCATCGGGATAAATATTTTTATGATGCATGTAGGACTTACCGGTCAAAGATTTTAATCAGTAGGTTTTGAGGCTTGGGTGACTAGAATTGACGAAGTTTCTTAAATATCTGTCAGTGAATTTTTATTCAGTTAAGTTGAAATTGAATTATGAATCCTTTATTTCGATTCTTTTTTCATTATGTTCAAATTAGCGCACAGATTTAAAAATGTAAACGATATTATGATATTAACAATTAAAACAAGATATTCATTATTCTACACGAAATTAATGAGATGAGTTTCAGTCGCGGGTTCTTGTTTCAGTTTAATGAAGCGGATGTCATGATACCGGAATAATTAACTGACGCCGCGCACGCTTCCGGCGCTGACGCCATTTTGTTGTTCGCCACTCGCATTGGTTAATTAAAATTTTGTAAAACTTCTGACGATATCTAAGCTGCCTGTAATAATGAAATTTCTTACACCATTAATATTTTAAGGTAAATCGTGCCGGTTAGTATACTGATTTTATGTTTTTTTCTTTTCTTTTCTTTTCTTTGATGGCAATTAGTTACAACTATTATGCCAGTGTCAAGTAAAATACAATAATATCCAATCTCTTGAAATGTCCAAGTCAGCTTATCACGTTACGTCTTGATAAATTAGTGGCCATTTTACCAAAACCTTCTATGGACCTTTTCAGTCAACTTAAAAAGTTACGATACACACATTTATATCATATCACTTCACTTATACACCTTAATCGAACTATATTGCATAATACGCCACCACAATTAAACAATATGACTGTTAATGATGTAAAATTATGAAAATGAAATAAAAACACAATATCACTGATGTAAGTTGGCGGGAAAAGTCCATTTTATGTTTTATAAAGTTGTGATAAAATTTTTTATGTGTTTGAAACTTATGTCTTTATTGTAAATTGGTATTTATGGTAAATTGTTAAGCTTACGTTAAGTCCATGTTCAGTTTGTTGTTGTTGTTGACGTGGTTTGTTGAGGGCATTGCGGAGGGATGTGATGAGACAATTCAGAATCTTTTATCGTTTTTACAAGGGGATTTCTCCGTGGAATTGTTCGGAATAATTTTTACCGCTGAATTCCATTGCCGCATAACCGAAGGGAAAAGTTTCGTTCTCATTGTCTGGTTGAGTTTTGAATTTTTGATTCAGTACAGTGCGTTTTTCTCGAAACTTCATTCCACGCATCACCACTCTGTGGAAGCAGCTGTTTTATTTGCAATTTACAATTAAATCGACGAAAAACTAATACAGTTCGAAGAATAATGTTTTGCGTTGTCTAATGACCCTAAAAAAGTTAAAATTAAAACTGTTAAACCGATTTTAATATCCAATTTGTTATGGAAAATATTTTATGTCTACAAAGAGAACTCTCTTTATACTTTTTGGGATTACAGGTGCGACATAATATATGCACTGCTGTGATAACAGAAGTCTTATCTACCGTATCGCGTGTATCGTGTGACATATGTATGAGTTGGGAACACACCGTGTAGAACCGAAATGTTTTTCACTAAATTATATGTGTATATAAAACATATAATACATTGAAGGGTGGGTGGTGTGACTAGGCTTGACAAAATTCGTAACGAATATATACGAGGAAGCTTTAAAGTCGCACTAATAATTGATAAAATCTCTGAAAACCGCCTTCGTTGGAATGGTCATATCAAAAGACGTGAAGACGACCACGTGTTACGAATTGCATTGAACCTACCAGAGAAGAAAAGAGGAAGAGGCAGCCCGCCATCGACCTGGTGATCAAATATAAAAAGAGACCTTAGGAAAGCTCAATTGCATGAAAAGATAACATAAGAAAGATTAACTTGGCGTAAAAAAGTGAGGAGACCCGACCACAAATGACGGGAACAAGGACGGAAGAAGAAGGAGGAACACCTAATGTTTTGTTCCAGATATTATCTAGATCTTTCATACAGCCCTAGATAAGAATCGCGATAGTGTAAAGTCGACGATACATAGCTAGCCGGTTGATATAGTAATGTTTATCTGAAATCAAAGCTTTTATATATCAAAGCTATAAAGAGTCCGCAAAGTTTCGTAGAATTACATGAATATTATTCGTGTAATTTTCCATTCGGCGAAATTATTTCCGGGGGCGGGCACGTCTGTAATTTCACAACTGAGCGCGAGCAAATCCCGTGACGTCACATCCAGATATCAGCGGGAAATACACCTGCATTTCCCGCTTTTAAAGTATCATTACATTTTGATTATTATCCGCTGGAAAATGATAGTAATATACATTTCTGGTACGAGAGCTTTAAAAGTTAAGTGCTTATTTCTTTTTTGCAATTAGCTGTAACTCTTATGCCAGTGTCAACTAATAAGTCACTTGTGTTACAATAAAGTCTGTTCTGTCATAAGAATATACTAACAATAAGTTAAGAGCAGCACGTTATAAATTAAAGAGTGTAAAAGACAAAATAAAATCACTATGTGTGTGTGTGTGTATACATGTATGCGTGTGTGTGAGTATGTGCGTGCGTGTGTGCGTCTGTACGCACACGCACACGCAGCGTTTATATTTATTATAGTTTTAGGAAAGTGGAACGAAGAAACCGAATAAAAGAAAAATGAATGCTGTGAAATCTATGGTAGAAATTTTAACGATGGTACTTCGTAAATTATTTTAAATGAAGCTAAGAAGCTGTGCTGAGAAAATAGTTTTTGTTTTCATAGACAAATCTAAATCTACTTATATTTATCATAATAAATTTCTAGAATAAGTCTAAGGCGATGGCTTTACTACATGATTTCTCTTGAGACAACGTCACACAATAAATATATTTGGCGTGGAGAGGTTTTGCGTATATAGTACATATGTGTACATAAATATGTTTCTCTCGACCTTACGAACGCTAAAGCCCCCGGGGGTGCCGTAAGAACTGGCTCAGGAATTTTGGAACATCCGTAATACAAGTCGTAAACTTGACTGATAAATATTGGTTCATTTTTCAAAATTTTTTAGTATAGATTTTAATGAAATACAATAGGTAAATGAGCAAACACCATCTGGATGAGTGGCGATCCATTTAAGTGCGTTTTACTCGAAACGTATTTTCTTTTACTGTTCTGTGGAACCAGCTACCTTCAGCGGTATTTTTGAATCGATAAGATAATGGAACTTCCAAAAAACGACTACAAACTTCTTTAAGGTCAGCAACGGTGTAGCGAATGTTTATCGGCGGCGTTGATTGCTTTCCATTAGCGGACTTGCTTCCTCATTTGCCCTCCTGTTATTTGCTATTTATAAAAAAAGGTCGCCTGTAACTGACTGAAAAATATTTATTAAGTTTAATAATTGAAACCAAAAAACTATTGGCAGTTTCAGATTAATGTCGAGAGAGGACTGCCAAAATTACTTGTCGCGTTTTTTTGATCAGAAGTGCCAAAATTTCGACATTGCTGTCGAAATTTTGGCCTGACTTTGCATCTTCAGATTTCCACCTTTTTCGGTCTCTGCAGAATGTTTTAGGCAGTGTGAGATTAACATCAAGAGAGGATTGCCAAAATTACTTGTCGTGTTTTTTTTTACAACAACGGTATCATGTCACTACTTACAAGATGGCATAAAGTCAGCAAACACTATGGCACATATATATTATAATTACATGTATATAAACTTTGAACGAAATGTCTTGGGTTTTCAATATTATATTCAGATCGTGAAGAGTATTTTCGCAAAAACTAATAATAGTCAGGATGGCCGAGCGGTCTAAGGCGCCAGACTCAAGGCTACCTTGCCCATTGTAGTGGGTATCGGGCGTTCTGGTCCTCTCTGAGGGCGTGGGTTCGAATCCCACTTCTGACAATACTATTTTTAAATACCAAACCATATTTAAAATTATCTTAATCAAAATAGAAATATTTATTTTTTATAAGTTTGTTGAATTACTAATATATCACTCATTTATCACTAATGCTGTGCTTAATAGACAAGTTGCTGCATAAAAAATACAACATCCCTCTATAAGTCTATAAACTAGTTAAATTTTATGGACTATTTTAAACAATAACTCATTCTCTCTCTCTCTCTCTCTCACACACACACACACACACACACAAACACATGCAAGCACGTTACGCTTGCACGTCGTCTGTAACATCAATAACATCACGCGGGAAGGGAGTGGCTGAAAATCAGCGCTACAAACGAATCCCTTCCCCTGTTAGCCAAAGCTGAGCCACTTCCTTCGCATACGATAATATTATATATATAAATAGTTATGTATAATATAAGTAAAACATTTGATATAAAATATTATTATTTTATTTTTTACCCGTCGAAGTTTTTGGAAGGCCGCTAATGCTTCTGTAATATCTAATAGTGCTTCAGATATCTATAAAATCTAATTTTAAGTATGTAAACAAGAACTTGTTCTTTTGGTTGCGGTGAATTTATTGCATGCATGTGTATGTCTGTGTGTGTATCTACATCAATCTCGTCACAGTGGTCCGTGATCTGATCACGTTGGTTCTTGCTGAAACGAGCGCCAGGTACTCCAATAGAACGCCTGGTATATGCTAAGCAAGCACCATTTTATGACACTTGTTAGATTAAAATTATTTTCTTTTTAGTATGTTTTGTTTATTTGCATATTATAATATTATTAATGTCCTCATTTTAGTTATTGTAAAAAAAAAGATTTTGTTATGGGATAGGAGGGCAAACGAGCAAGCGTGTCGCCTGATGGAAAGCAATCAACGCCGCCCATGGACAACCGCGACACCGCAGGAGTCGCGGAAGCGTTGCCGGCCTTTTAGGTACGTATAGGCTTGTTTTTTGAAGGTTCCAATGTCGTAACGGTTCGGAAAGACTGCCGAGGGTAGCTGATTCCACAAACTGGTGGTGGGTGGAAAGAAGTTACGGGAGAAACGCACCGTAGTAGATCGCCACTCATTCACATGGTAGGGATGAAATTTTTCTTTACGGCGAGTTGTGCGGTTGTGGAATTCGGCGGCGGGAATTATTCCAAACAATTCTTCGGAGCACTCCCCATGATAGAAGCGGTAAAAAATGCTGAGAGATGAGACATCTCTCCGCAGCGCTAGAGAATCAAGCCGATCGGTGAGATCTTGGTCATCAACGATTCGGATCGCACGACTTTGAATGCGATCAAATGGAAGAAGTTCATACTGGGAGGCCCCGGCCCAGAGGTGAAAACAGTATTCCATGTGTGGCCTGACTTGTGCCTTGTACAGTTGGAGGCAGATGTGAAATACTGTCTCGCTCTACTGAGCACACCCAGCTTTTTCGAGACTGCTTGGCCTTTTCTTCCGGAACTGGACGTCATACGATATGTCAACGCCAAGGATTCCGATATACGGCTTAAGATTAAGGAGAGTGTCTCCAAAGCGAGGAGATACGAAAAGTGTCTTAAATTTTTTTTCTATTTCTTTTTCTATTGATTTCCATCAAGTTACATTACAAGACACAGTTACAAGACACGCTTACTTGTTTTCCCTCTATCCCATAAGAAGTATCCCAAAAACCCATAAAATTAATTGTTCTGTAAGGTAAAATAGGTGTAAAGATTGGACCTTGTTATGCAGAAAGGTTCTATTGCACGAATACATAAATTAAAATGATTAATTAATATAGTGTGTCCTATATTAATGCTTATGACAAAATCCTATAATATAATCAGCCTTCCTATCCCATAAAAAAATATGGTTCAATTTTTAAAAGTCTTGAATCTCATCTTCCTTACGTTATCAATTTTTTTTATTTTAAATAGTTGTTTTTTTTCAGGCGTGTCACCTGATGGAAACCAATCAACGCCGCCCATAGACTTCCGCAGCACCATAGGCAGTGCGGAAACGTTGTTGACCTTTAAGGAACCTTTGTGTCATTATGGGAGTGGGAATGGGACGGAGATGGAAGGGGGAGGGTGTTGGGCCTCCGGAACTCGGCCGCTCACCGTACGAAACGCGGTAGGTAAGCTACCACTCAGACGCCGGTTTTCTGCGGGAGTGTGGTACTTCCCAGGGCGAGCCGGCCATTCACGCAACAGACAAATATTATGCCATTCTTGACAAAGTATTCGTCTGCAGTGTGGCTTTACCACTATTAAAAGTGAAAATTTGTGGGTTGGTATAATAAAATACGTAAAACGTAAAATACGTTTTGAGTGGACATAATAAATAGAATCTTTACTACATGATAATATAGATCATCTTCGATTGTCCAGCATCAACATCTTAATTTTGTCCAGTTTGCGGATTGAAACATGTTTGCATAAACCGGTTCAATTGTTACCATGCTTCCACAATATTGTAATTAGCGGGGACAAAGTTAACGAACGAACCGAATGTAAATTACCTCCCACCACCACCTACCGTCAATTCGAAGTTCTTTATCGAACTTTGTGAAAATTTTACGTAATGAATGACTCTAAACATCTGTTGTTTTATTAAGGGGAAAGTTTGTTTTGTAATAAAACGTTGTTTTAAAGTTCTCAAATTAAATGGATGATATTCCTTCTTTCTTATTCAGTAAAGGCAATTATGTATTTACATATATACACATAACTGTCTGTACTGAATATAAAAAAATGTGCTGACCTTCCGGAACTCAGCCGCTCAACGTACGTAGCGGGGTAGCTAAGCTATAACGCCGGATTTCTGCGGTAGTGTGGTACTTTCCCGAGCGAGCGGGTCCATTAATGCTACAGAGAAATAATATGCCATTCTTGACAAAACATTCGTCTGCAGCGTGACTATACCACTAATAGAAAAATATATAGGAAGAGCGTGAACTAACAGTAGGAATTGAAAAATAAATTTACATTACTATATTGTCTACATTATATATACATTAATACACTTGAAAAATAACGCGGAATATGTATTATCAATATTTATATTATTAATAACTGTTCTTTTATACATATTTATAGTTAATAAAATATATTATTATTATTATATATGTAATATACAATATATAAATTTATATAAAGTATGAAAATTACCATAATACGTGGGTAAAATTAGAGTCAAAGATATCGTGAGGCGTAAGACTTAAAGTCAGCGCTTTGCAATTCAAATGATTTCATTTCATACATTTGAAACACAAAAGAGTAATACGGTCTATTTGCTTCTCAAATGTTTATTATGTATAATAACACCTTGCCTAGGTGTTATTTTTCCATACGACTGGAGACGTATTCAAATGCAGTGGCTTTTTTTAAAGAAGACTAACAATGTTGTTAAGATTTCTAACATTTTTGTTTACCATTCCAACTAAGCTTATAATGCTTGTGATAGGATATAGCTCACATCAATAGTCCAGTGGAAGATACGAACTCACGACGTTCAGAGCGTAACGCCGAGGCTTGTCGATTGTCTATTACTGCTTTTATAGACATTCTTCGAGGCTCGATAAGCACAAAAATTAAGTTATTCTTGTGTTTACAACCTTTTTTGAACAAGATCTTTAGTGAATATTGATACATACATACATACATATATACATACATACATACATACATACATACATACATACATACATACATGCATACATACATACATACATACATACATATCATTACGCCTGTCTCCCGTAGGGGTAGGCAGAGACCACAGATCTCCATCCGCTACGATCCCGGCAAACCTTCCTTGCTTCCTCTACATCCATCTTTTCATCCATCCTTCCTCTCACATTCATCGTAGCGAAACGACTCTCCGTTAGCCGCTTCTCCCTGGGTGGTGATCTCCCAGTGACAGGTGGTGTACCACGTCATCGTCATATTTTAACAAATTAGGTATATTAAACTTCGTCATAGTGAATCCCACGAGCCGCAAGGGAAGGTGGAGGTCAGCCCCAGCAGAGCCTCGCATGCTGAGGTAAGGCACCATAGTACCCGGGGAAGCCCGATCCCGGGACGGTCGGCACGCTTGCGACTAAGCTCGCCCTTAGCCACGCATCCATTGGCACGGTAGACCGTGGATTGGCAGAGAGGATGGGAAAAGGATAGAGAAGAATGAAAAGGGCAGAGAAACGTTAAGATGGATTTAGACAGGATAATGGGGACATGATACTACCGCAACGGAAGACAACGGTACGGTAGTACCTCGGGAGGCCGGGGTCGCGTACCCGTGTACCAATACCATAACTGCCGGTCAAGCGACTAGGCAAAGATACTCCCTGGTCTAAGTGAATATTCATAGGCTATAATTAACTCTCTGTGTCTAGCGCAGTAGATTGCGACATGTCTGTCAATTATATCAGTCATTTACAGATGAATATTGTCGTAAATTGTGACGAATTATGACCCCGTCATATACATGCGTCGCACACGGATTTATGAAATGACTATCAATTATTCTAAAGACTTATATTTGCTGAAACCAGCATGACATAGTAGCAGCTTGCTTTATAGTATGATTTAGAATTTTAGCAAGTAATATATAAAAAAATTTGAAGTCATCTCCTACTTAGGACAACAGAAAAAAAATTATTTTATTTTGTACATATGTGTAGATACATACTTATATGTATAATATACACATACATATATTTGTATATAGACAGAGTGTTATCTAATAATAGGAATTTCAAAGAGGATAACCATAATACACAACAGTAAGTTACAATGTATGTTCAGTATTTTTTTATTATTTTTCGTAAAAGAGATATTTATTAAAACATACATATTTAAAAAAGACAATATTTTAGCAGACTGATGAATGTCATTGAAATATTCTTCTCCCATAATTGCCTTTTTCCCATCCCATAAATCACTGGTCGCGGGTTCGATTCCCACATCGGAATAAATATTTATATGGATTTTTAAATGTTTATTCCGAGTCTGGTAACCTTCCTAATTCGCATTTCCTTTTCTGCCCCTTCCTTTCTTCTCTATCCTTTCTTTCCTCTCCGCCAATCCACGGCTAGGGGCGAGCCTAGTCGCAAGCGTGCCGATCGTCCCGGGATCGGGTTCCCCCGGGTATTATGGTGCCTTACCTCAGTATGCAGGGCTCTGCTGGGGCTGACCTCCATCCTCCCTTGCGGCTCGTGGGATTCACTAAGACGAATTTAATATACCAAATTAGTCGAAAATGACGGCGGCATGGTTTGCCACCCGTCACGTTCTGATTCTCACGAGGGCGAAAAGCGACCAATGACGAGCCGTTTCGCTGCGATGAGTGGCAGCGGATGGAGCTCTGTGGTCTCTGCCAACCCCTGCGGGGGATAGGGGATATATATATATATATATATATATATATATATATATATATATATATATATATATATAATTAAAGCAAACAAAAGTTTCTTGCCTACCATCTAGATGAGTAGCAATCCACTACGGTGTGCTTTTCCCGAAATTTCTTTCTACGCACCACCACCCATAGAACTAGCTACCTATAGCAAAATTTTCAAACCGATACGACAAAGTCACTTGATAAAGTAAACCTACATATACCTCGAAGACCAAAGACCGGCAACGTTTTCATAATACCCTATGGTGTCGTATTTACAGGCGGCGTTCATTGTTTTCCATCAGGCGGTACTGTAGTGATACATTGATAAATGTATCACTAATGTAATGAAACTTTTTAGTTGATTATATTAAAACCTTGTATATTATATTACATTTTTTAAAATTCGTAATTTTAATATTTAAAATAAAAAAGGAATAAATTGTTTTATAAAAACAAAAACATTAGTTCGACTGACGTCTTTTGAAAGACATGTTACCTTTCCGGCATAAAAAATTGAGATATAAAGTGCAAATTGATTAAGTGTGAATAAAGTATGAATAAGATATAAATGTACAGTGAATAAGAAAAATAAATTAATATTATTTGGAAGAATTTCAATTACATCGAAGATA
This sequence comes from Baronia brevicornis, assembly GCA_031353405.1. Classification (NCBI taxonomy): domain Eukaryota; kingdom Metazoa; phylum Arthropoda; class Insecta; order Lepidoptera; family Papilionidae; genus Baronia; species Baronia brevicornis. Next base: position 728,902 of record JASFAT010002092.1, on the reverse strand, counting down.
AAACTCCCTAAAGATCCCGGATGTCACCGTAAGCAGTATGGCTGGCACGCTATAGTACTGTGGCGTGTCTGCCGTACTGCTTACGGTGACACCCGGGATCTTTAGGGGGTTGTTATCCTCAAATAAATATTCTTCAAAATAATATTAATTTATTTATCTTGTTTCATTGTACATTTATATCATATTCATATTTATTCTTTATAATATTTTATTAACACTTTCCTATTTACATGTGCCGGACGGGTGACATGTCTATTCAAAAGACGTCAGTTGAACTAATATTTTGATTTTTTTTTGAAAACAATTTATGTCGTTTTTATTTCAAAATTTAAATAACGAATTTAAAAGAAATACTATAAAAATTTGTATTGCATTAGTAATACGTTTATTAATGTATCAATCAGTACGTGCTTGTTTGCCTCCCTATCTCATAAAAAATATGTGTATTTCGTTATAACAAGCGGACATTTTTGTTTTATTTATTATATATGTATTGATGTGGAAAAATATGGAAAAAATATATTCTAGGAAGACAGGTGGCGCCCATAAAATTTGCAGAATAGCACTCTGTATCACGTTCTGTGTATTATTCAAGAACACGTAAAAACTTGCTCTTTGCGAGAGGCACGCGTTCAACCGATGACCTAGAAACTGTGTATTACGGATGAAAATCCGCAGATTAAAGTGTTTGTTCCCGAGGAAACATGAAGGTGTTTTTTTTGGGCAGAAAATATTCGCAAGAAAGCCTCGTTTGTTATATATTTTGCTGCGAATAACTTTGCTTCGCTAAGATCAAGCGAAAATTGTGTCAAATGTGTGTTTTTCACTGGAAGAAGTGGATTTATGGGGAACTTAAAGCAAAACTTATCGAAAAAATGGTCATCAGCAACTCTAAACTTCTTAACTTCTATCAACAACACCAAATACACACCACCACTCTTCCACAATGTACACGATGTGTATTTTCGAATGACATTATTATTTTTCTATATTTGTTTACTTGTCGCGTATCTTAGCTAAATAAAAATTTTGACTGTGTGGACAGTAGAGATGGATTTCCGCAAAGGAACGCATGACTCCATTAATCATATGTATTATTCCATACAATGTGAAATATAACGTTAAGTTTTAAAATAGTTTTCATATATATCAGGTTTGTTAACTTGATATATGAAATGAAATTGACTAATATATCACTAATTAATAAAAGCTTTTTATACGCTAAACTTTCGTTATTTTAAAAACTAAATGACAAGAAAATAGTTGATTTTTCGGATTATAAGATCCACAAATAATATTTGTTTTTTTAACAGTTCATACCATTTATCCCACTACTGAGCATGGGCCTCCATTTCTGGAGGAACGGACGTTAACCCACCACGCTTGTCCAATGCGGATTGGCGGGGTTACCAGACTCGGAATAAATATTTATATTCCATACATATATTTATTTCGATGCGGGGATCGAACTTGCGGCCGATGACTCTCCACTCAGCCAATTGGCTCAGCCAAATAATATTATTAATTTAATATTGAACAAGATAGAACATCTCGCGTTTCTGAGCACAAATGAGTAATATATACGGTTAAAATAAAAATATATGTCATTAAAAAGAAGAATAAAGTAAACATAATTGAAAGACAGTTTTATTTGATGAAAAGATTAATAGAGATTTAGTACGGTGACCGTCATAGTATTTATCACAAGTAAAGTAACAGTATTTTGTTTGATATTAACAATCAATAAAATAACCTAACACATCATGATGGATACAGTCAAGCTCTTTCTTTAGATTGCATTCGCCAACATCAGGCGGTTCAAATTGTTGATTACCAAGATCTCTCTGAACGGCTAGATTTTTTAGCATTACGGTGGGATATATCGTGTTTTATAGCTTTGACTATGGGTAGTTTATCGTATTTCAAATATTTGTGTTGTTTTTGGTTAAAGGTGAATAATAAAATACATGTTTCCTACTCCATTCAAGATTCTGTTGAGGATGTAATCTCGATAGTACCAATTAATCTCCTTCGCGTCCTTTCTTACTTCGACCGCACCTAACAATCTCCTACGTGTCCTCTCCATTCTATTTCTACGTTATCTCAACCTTACAGATTGATCTACTTTGTGTTTTTTCTATTCAACGTGACATTTGCGAAGTAAATCATCCGTGCTATCGTGGCACTATTGAAATCCATTAATTCAAATGAATGAATGAATTAATAATGAATATGGGAAGTACTCCGAGAAATTGTTCGGAATGATCCCAGTCATTCAATTACACTACCGTATAACCAGTTCCAGATCTATGCTTTTTAGTACCATTTATTAGCCACAAATTTTTAGATGCTGTTGCTACTATAGTTAAATTGACGTACCAATGAACCGATTTTCTCCGTACAACTACATGAAATCACTACTTTGAACCACAGAAGTCATAGCAAATACACTAGTGTGTTGGCTGGACGAAGTGGATTTATTTGGAACCTAAACCAAAAACTTAGCGTGATGGATTTCCGCAAAGTAACGCCTGACTCCATAAATCAACTACCAAATTTGTAGACGAGAAATAAAAAGAAATAAAAATTATCGATAACACGGCAGTAATCGATTAGATAATTGATGACACACCAATCGTTTTTATAGATTAATAAATAAGAGTATTCCACGTGTGTATTTTGATAAGATAGGGCGCAGTTAAGTAATCAGTTCAATTATTACAGTAGTAAAGGGCTGTCATAACTTACGGTTAGTTAGAAATCCGAAGAGACAAAGATTGAAAATGCCTACGAAATCGGATAAAGGGAGAAAGAGAAAGGAAAAAGCAGAGACTACTTTAAACAATAAAGTAAAGGAGACAAAAGGGAACTCGCTTAATGTAAGTAGCACTTTTCATTACGAGAGACAATTTTAAACCATTAAGCGGATAGAAATTTTCACTGCTCCCTGCTGAAATAATAATAAATGTGATTTAATTATTAATAATGTATTTTGTATTTGTAATTTGTGTCTTTATATCAATTGGAACGTTTGTTGGAGAACCGACAAACGTTGGAGTAGACGAGTGCTGGAGTGGAGACTGCGATTCAGTAAACGTAGTGTGGGACGCCCCTCTGCTACATGGAGCGACGATCTGCGCAAGGCGGCTGGCAGAGATTGGATGCGTGTAGCCGAAGATCGGGCTAGGTGGCGCGCCTTGTCCAACAGTGGACTGCCGCGGGCTGATATTGATATTGATCGATCGGAAATTAATTTCTGAAAAGTAGTATGAAAGTATCCAAGAATTTGTTCTATGCTTACTTTGTAAAATTAAAAAAGATTAATTTAAGGCCAAAATTATATAATGTATAAATGAAAATAGCCATAAAAGTCCACTTGTGGTCGTTGACCTCCGTCACTCATAAGTTACCGTAATCCCTACACTAAGCGGATAGATTCCACCAGTCCAAGGTACGCGCGATTATAACTAAATCCTCTCCGCTTATGTCAGTTAGCTGATCGCTAAGTGGACTTCTTTAATCGTGTTAATGATTTAAAAATCCACAATTAGATCAATTATAAAGATGGACACTCAAACTTACTTTGCTAAAATCCGCGAAAACAGATCAGAAAAATAATATTGTGTGTGCCAAGGAGTGCTGAGAGAATTACTTACCGAGAAATGGCCGTCAGTAAATCCTCCAACACCATGCTATGTTCACTAACGTAACGTTTATGGAATCGGAAGGCAAACGAGAAGGCGTGTTATCTGATGGAAAGCAATCAACGCCGCCCACAGATATCCGCAGCGCCATAGGTAGCGTTGCTGACCTTTAAGGAAAGTGTCATAATAGGACTGAGAGGGTGGGGAAGGGGGGAGGTTGTTGGGCCTCCGGAACTCAGCCGCTTACCGTACGAAGCACGGTAGCTAAGCTACCACTCAAACGCCTGTTTTCTGCGGGAGTGTGGTACTTAACACATTAACATAATAATAATAACATTGTTAGATTTCTGAAATAAAATATTTATCTTGGAATTTTTAACGTTAGCCGATTTCCTTTGATAGAATCATCATTGTATTTCCTCAATCTTTACAGATATGTCTTCTGTTAAGTTCTGCTGCGGCTTTGGTAATAGCGGTGGGATGTTTTCAAATATACAAAACGGTCACTGATGTACCGGAACTACCACAACTGGATCTAAACATGTGGTGGGGCTCTAATACCACGAAGACGCAGGACACTTCAATCCGTCCTTTCAGGATCATTTTCTCTGATGCTGTAAGTATTGGCATGTTTAAATTCAAACAGTTTAATGTCATCTTGGCGACCTAATGTTTTTGACCCAATTAACCCCGTGTCGACCAGAGTGTTCCGTCAATCCATCTTGGATAAACGTGGTGGATGTCAATCCTTCAGAAATGGGAATACCCATATTGGTGTTTGGCATTTCTGGTTTTATATGACATTGGACCCTTTAAAAAACAAGTTTGCATATTTCTCAAATGCCGGTAACTCTACTGCATACATGCATACATTTATACATGCCTAGGCTGTTGTAAATGTCTTTGGGCGGCGTCGATTGCTTTCCATGAGGTGACAGGCTTGCTCGTTCCTATCCCATAAACAAATAATCCATATATGTCCCATGTATGGATTATATAATAAAAATTATTTATAAAAAAATACATTTTCGTAAGAAAAAAAATATTTATATTAATATAATCAATGTCCGAGATACAACGATTATGAAGTTAATTAACCGATTCGGCTAAGGCGATTAATTTTATGAAATCTTGACGTGTCAGTTGCACAGGTCATATTTTTTAATGGAATAAATGGGCAAAAGAAAAAAAACCCGCTTTTCCTTGCACAAGCACCTGGTGACAAGCAGGAATTATCACTTATGGATATCCAAAGGTTTTATGACAGATCGTGTACTTCAATTCCCTCACCGTGATAAATAAACAAGCCCATTTAAGTAGATATTTATTTCAAGTCTAGGCGTCTGGCTAATCCACCTTGAACAAGCATGGTGGGGTACAATTCATTCCTCTACAAACGGTGAGACATTGTGACAGGTATGAACTATGATAAATTCTTAATTGTAGTCAGTAAAGAATAGAATAATAATAATAAATAATAAAAATATCTTATTTGCCAGAATAAGAATAAGAGAACATACAAAATTTGTGTTTTTCAAAATAGTTCTACATTATATTTTATAATAATATTATTTTTTTAACACACATATATATATCACTGCTGAGCACGAGCCTCTTCATTTCTGGAGGAACGGACGTTAACCCACCACGCTTGTCCAATGCGGATTGGCGGGGTTACCAGACGTGGAATAAATATTTGTAATCCATACATATATTTATTACGATGCGGTGATCGAACCCGCGACCATTAAATCCGCAGGTGGAGGGCCTCGCCACTCAGTTAATTGGTCGTCTTATATTAAATTAAACAAAACTACTTATATTAAACAAAACTATTTATACTATATATAAAATATTATCCTAGACAAAGAAAGTGGACAAAGGAACTCAGCTTTTGCTGACACGGTAAGGAATTTCCCTGTAGCGCTGATTTTCAACCACTCCCTTCCCGAAAGATGTTATGCTAGGGTTATGAATTAGGTAAGAGGTAGGCGTGCGAGCGTGCGTGCGTGTTTGCGTGTGTTTTTTTATGAGATAGCAAGGCAAAAGAACAAGCGTGTCACCTGATGAAAAGCAACCAACGCCGCCCAAAGACATCCGCAGCACCATAGGCAGTGCGGAAGCGTTGCCGACCTTTAAGGAAAGTGTCATTATGGGAGCGGGCAGAGGAGAGGCAGGGAGGGTGTTGGGCCTACGAAACTTGGCCGCTCACCGTACGAAGCGCGGTAGGTAAGCTACAACTCAGACGCCGGTTTTCTTCGGGCTTTCCCGGGCGAGCCGGTCCATTCATGCTACAGACAAATATGCCATTCTTGATTACTTTATTCGTCTGCAGTGTGGCTCTACCACTATTGTGTGTGTGTGTGTGTGTTAGTGTGTGTGGGGGCGTGTGCGGGGGTGTGCGCGCGCATGTGTGTGTGTTATTGTCTAAAATATTCTTTTAAATTTAAACTAATATTCAAGGGCTGGATATGCATTTTGTGCACGTGAAGCCTGAAGTTGATAAAAATATCAAGGTAATACTTAAGAGGCATGTTGTATATTTTCTCCAGCAAGTTGTCTATTAAGCAGAGCAGCTTTGTATTTTTTATGGTAACCGTGCTTATATATAAAAATATGTTTCTAGTTCAACGCTATAAATTAAGCTTCAAAAATCGTAACTTTCTACCCACAATATTATAATTTGAGGCAACGGATTCAGGCGAGCGAACAGCGAATGCTAATAATATTTCACTGTTAATTCTAAGTTCTTTAACTTTGCCGAACATTAATTCAATGATTTATAAACATCAACTGTTATTATTATATGAAACTGTTTTGTGTTAAAATATTGGGGTGAAAAGTCTAAACTTACTTTAATATGAAAAATTTGGACGCCCATCGGGTCCGGAGGTAAGTGGGTTAAATTCAAAAAGCAGCCATATTGTGCACGGCTAGGATCGGGAGAAGGTTTTTTTCCTTGTATGCATATTCTTCGTGTGCTTGGTTTATACGAAGGATTAATAACCCTAGTAATGATATTATTTTTATAGAGATTTTTTTTATATTAATGATATTGTTATGAAGAGACAAATATGTAAATAAAGGAACATAATAATAATATATTTATTTACCATTAACAAGTTTACAATTTTGTTTCACTGCCTGTCGAACTAGGGCGAACCCTGTACTACGGCAGACAATCCTCTTATATGACACATTTATGTATTACATATATTGTTCTAATTTTTTTTTATGGGATATGAGGGCAAACGAGCAAGCGTGTCGCCTGATGGAAAGCAATCAACGCCGCCCACGGGCAACCGCGACACCGCAGGAGTCGCGGAAGCGTTGCCGGCCTTTTAGGTATGTATAGGCTTGTTTTTTGAAGGTTATTAGTTATTAATTGTCATAATTAATATAATTTTACAAAAGACAAATATAATATTATAATACTGTGGGGCTAAATATCAAAATTCCATGTGAGTTTTAACAGGAACACCAAAAAAATTCATTTTATTTCTCTTTGAGTAATTTTTATAAAAGCATTTTTTTAAGTATAAAAAGAGGTAGTTTTTTTGCGATAAATACGAAGTATTCCATCGAAAACGCTTTAAAAATATAAGGGTAGAAATATTTCTTTGCGTAAAATACATTTCTTTCAAATGGAGTTCTTCATAATCTTCAAATCATATATCTAAATCAAATGTACATAAAATAGTTAATTATATGCAAATTCAAATATATTTTTATACTCCAGGGCATGGAACCTTCCCATTTATGCAAGAATGGATATTAACTGAACACGCCTGACTGACCTGTAGACCATACATATATGTACATATTTATCTTGATGCGTGGTTTGGGCACATAGAGAAGATGGATAAAAGACGACTGATAAAATAAATTTACGTTGCGAATGTGGATGGAAGGGTCGGTAGATGAATACCAAGGAGAACAGACCTTGACCAAATTGCTGAAGTTCTCAAGAAAGGACAGGTCAATAGTGGCCTGAGCAAGCTTGTATGAAGAGAGTGATGAGTGTGGATGAAGTAAAGAAAGTGTGCTGAGGCTTAATCATATATACATATGTGAATTATGGCATTCTCTTCTCTTTCTTTTTTCAGATGCAAGAAAACTTACGTCGTTTCTTCATGAGCTACCGAGACAGATCTAGAATGAAAAGTTTAAACGAGTCTTGGACGTACGGTATTCATCACGACGCGCTAGGCCAAATCTTCGGTGACTGGCAATACAAATACAGTTTCAGGGGACGCGTTCGTTATCTCAACAAGTTTGACCACTTCAAAACTTATATTCAAGGGTTGGATATGCATTTTGTGCACGTGAAGCCTGAAGTTGATAAAAATATCAAGGTAATACTTATAGTAGTAGAAATTAATTGGTTTTGCTAGGTGTGACAGGAGAAAAATATCTTACTACCGTACCAAGTTTGTTCTGCTAGGTGCTTTAAAATGTGAAAAAAAATGTAGTTGTACCTTACTAACAGGGCAGAATGAGGTATTTTCAATCTTAATCGACAATATTTATATTAAGTTATGCTTATTAATGGAGTCAGGCGTTACTTTGCGGAAATCCTTCACTATGTGGACAGTCAAAAGTTTTACTTTAGATGCTATGATCCGCAACAAGCAAACATAAACAGAAAATTAATAATGTGTGTTTTTTTTGTGCTGGACTCTACGGAAGACAACCGAAAAGAATCTTTTCGGTTGTCTTCTGCAGAGTCTACTATACCTGAAGATGCCTCGTGTTGGGGCCAAGCACGTGTCGTTTACCAGATGGAAAAGTGGTAATGTGTTTGGTGGGTGGAGAATTGATGGCCGAATTTCGCTAAGTTTTTGGTTTAAGTTCGAAACAAATCCACTTCATCCAGCACAAAAAGAACACACATTATTAACTTTCTGTTATTGTTTGCTTGTCGCGGATCTTAACTAAGTAAAACTTTTGAATGTCCACATTAAGTTATGCGTCGAAAATTCTTGGTGGTGGTATGGTATGGTATCTTTAAGGTATGAGTAGGCTTGTTGATTGCTTGCTTGATTGTTTTGTATCCGATGACTCGCCTGCTCGTTTGCCTTTTTATGCCGTTAAATAAAACTTGAATTCTTTTGAATGTAGTCAAATAATTTGTTATTGCAGGTGTATCCAATTCTTCTTTTGCATGGCTGGCCCAGCACTATGAGAGACTTCTTTGAAGTGATACCCTCACTAACTACTCCTAGACCCGGCTACGACTTTGTGTTTGAAGTAATCGCCCCAAGCTTGCCTGGGTTTGTTTATTCTCAAGTAAGTTGGAATATATATTATATTTTATCCGACGTGCTGTTAGGTAAACTTTAAAATCTGGTGCTTATGGTATAGGCTTTGTTTAGTGAGATAAATTTTTAAAAAGTTAATAAATTGTATAATATTAATTATTAAACACAGATAATAAAAGATCCACTTTATATTAACAATTACAAAAATATTAAAAAATTATCATTGACAAAAATTGAATGTATCTTATATAGTTGAATTGAATGTATTAGTTATATAATGTCCGTAGTTCTTTTTTACTACATAAGAAAATATGGAGTCAACGGTCGCGGGTTCGATCCCTGCATCGGGATAAATATACATTGTACATATGTATTTATGTATAACGTACAGATATTTATTCCCAATACGGTTACCCCGCCAATCCACATTATACAAACGTGGTGGGTTTATGTCTGTTCCTCCACGAATAGAGAGGCCCATTTTTTATCCCAGCAGTGAGATATGTATGAGCTGTAACAAAATATAAAAAGCAATGTTCTATGTCCATAACTATATTGTTGCGTGATACTGCTTGTATGCATTTTTAAATTATTTATTTATGTCCGTGTAACTTATTAGTTTAAAGAGTCAAAATGTGCAGGTAATAATAAATTTATATATATTTCATTATAAATAATATTTATTTAATCTTAGTGATGTTATTCTAGCCAATTCGGCCACGGAAATTGCTTCATTAAAATTTCAGCAGCTATTAACCTGTATAACCTGGGTTTGACATACAAATCGTTGGCCTAATTATCACAATTCGTAAGACCATATGAGTAAATTTTACAGGAACAACAAAAAACTGTTTTTTTTTCATGGTTTGAGAAAATTTTATACAACAATACTTACTTTAGATATAAAAAGAGGTAAATACGAAATATTTCATTGGATAAGATTTCTAATTATCTTATCCGTTACATGGTGTCGAAAGTGAGTAGTTAGAAAAAATATTTTTTTGGAGCTACGCATTTTAATAATTATAGGTCGACGATACATTAAAATATGTATGGACAGTCAAAAGTTTTACTTAGCTAAGATCCGCGACAAGCAAAACAATAACAGAAAATTAATAATGTGTGTTTTTCCGTTGGGTTAAGTGGATTTATTTGGAACTTAAACCAAAAACTTACCGAAAATCGGCCATAAATCCACTAAACCCAACGGAAAAACACACATTATTAATTTTCTGTTATTGTTTTGCTTGTCGCGGATCTTAGCTAAGTAAAACTTTTGACTGTTCATATAGTGATGGATTTCCGCAAAGTAACGCCTGACTCCATTAATAATATTAAAATATGTCGCAAATATAGGATCTGTCTAGAGTGTTAAAAACTTTTATGTAAATGACTGTATCCTTCCTTTAAGTGAAATTGTTGTTTTTGATTACTATAAATGATTTTTTTCTTCATATTAGGCTGCATCCAAACCAGGAATGACATCGTATCAAATGGCGATAGTAATGAGGAACCTCATGCAGCGTCTTGGCTTCAAAAAATTTTACGTCCAGGGTGGAGATTTTGGCCACACGATTGGTTCACATATGGCTACTTTGTTCCCGGACCAAGTTCTCGGCTTTCACACCAACTTTCCCGTCAACTTTTCAAAGTTTGCCAATCTTGTTTGGGTACTTGGTTCCATTTGGCCAACATATTTTTACGAAGAACATTCCGATACAATGTATCCGTTGAAAGACAAAGTTCACTACCTTTTAGAAGAGTTTGGTTATATGCATCTACAAGGAACTAAGCCTGATACCGTGGGTAGGTTTTGGTGTCCTCGTATGAGTATTTTATCAAATTACTGTTCTATTTTTAAAAAAATATCGTTTTACTTACATTTTTATTCATACAATACATTTTGATAATTAGATATACTGTTCCATGCAATCACAAAAGTGTGGACACTCTGTGTATTGTGGATACGGGTCAATGAACTGCACCAGTAGCATAGCACAATTTATTGACACATGTCCATTTTAAAAAGGTCATTGATATTTTTTATTTACGTAATATGTTTGAGCTATTAACTTCAATGTTGAAACCTTTATATTTATTGATGAAAAAAAATTAAATTTGTTGTACAAACATTGTTTCTTTTCAGTTTACCTATATCCATTTATATAAGAGAAAAAGAATAACGCTATATAAATGTAGATTTTTTGTTTGAGATTTAAATTTTTTCCATATAATATGTTTAATTACATGTTTTTACTTATCACTTAGTGAGTGGACTTTAAAAACGGCCCATTGCTGGGCATGGGTCTCTACATTTCTGGAGGAATGGACTTCAACTCACCATGCTCGTCCGGATTAGTGGAACATCCAGATTCCCTATTCCCAGAAGTCCCTCTAACTTCGCTACAACGCCTTTTTGGTCCTCTTAGTCGTTTTATTGAAATATAAACTCAAAATTGCGAAAAGTGATAATTTAAATTTAATTTCAGGAATAGCTCTTCAGGACTCCCCTGTAGGTTTGGCCGCTTACATGGTCGATCGATTTATGATTCTCACTAACATCAATAACAAGTATAAAGAAGACGGTGGCTTACGGGAGGTTTCTACAACCAATTTTCTGGACAACATCATGTTATACTGGTCTACTGGGAGTATCACCACGGCGTTAAGGTTGTACAAGGAGACATTTATGAACAGCGAAATGGAAAAAATATTGGAAAGGTAATTCTTTCTGGCTTTATTTTTATACCTTTATATATATATATATATATATATATATATATATATATATATATATATATATATATATATATATATATATATATATATATATATATATATATATATCATGTTATAGTTCTAAGACAGCGATCTGGAGTAAAAGGTGTCGTAACAAAAATTGAGAAAGGGATGCTTAAATGGTTTGGGCACATAGAGAGGATGGATGAAAGACGACTGGCAAAAGAAATTTACGTTGTGAATGTGGATGGAAATGTATAGACAGACATCTTAGTATTGTAGATCTCTATGAACAACGATGGTTCTTTTATCCACAATTATCCATACCTCAATTGAAACACTTTATCGTTTGCCTATCGTTCCTATTACAAAAATAAGTACTTTGATTTGACAAATGAGGATGTTTATGCGCTTATGTTTGGGCGGCGTTGATTTTTTGCATTAGGTGACACACCTGCTCGTTTGTTTACCTATTCCATAATAAAAATTAAATTTGTTTCAGCATTCCGACTCCAGTACCAACGTGGGGTCTTCGGACGAAATACGAGATAATGCACCAACCAGACTGGGTATTGAAACGGAAGTATCCCGCCCTGACGGGTACTACGACCCTAGACGTTGGCGGTCATTTCGCCGCTCTGGAAATACCAAACGAACTCGCTGATGATATTTTCAAAGCTGTAAACAGTTTTTTGCAATACAATAAAGTGAAGTAACTGGACAGTGCTTTACCATTCTTACTATTAAGTTCACACTCTCCCAATATATGTATATGTATGTTCACACTCTCCCAATGTGTGTATATGTATGTTCACACCCTCCCAATATATGTGTATATGTATGTTCACACTCTCCCAATATACATTTACACTACTTGTTAATATTTTCAATCGTTAATAAAATAATTTTATTTATCCACTCAAGTTTAAATACATTTTTTTTAAACTTGTAGTGGATTACACTTGATGTTAATATAGTTTTATTCAAATATTAGTGCATTAATTATATTTAATTAATTAATTTTAGCTTTATATGGGAGAAAAAATTACTCTTATATAATATTTAGTTCTTATACAATTCCTACTATTAGGTCACATAATAGATGACTCTTTATGTTAATACAGTTTTTTCTAATCTTTCTTCTTCTTATGGTTCTATGTCCCCGAGGTGGGGCAGAGGGCGTCCACAGTGCTTCTCCATTGGGATCGGCCTTGAGCGACGCGCTTCATTTCAGGCCACGTAAACCCGATTAATTCCATCTCCGCCGCTATGGAGCGCTTCCAAGTGTGTTTGGGTCGGCCCTGCTTCTTTTTCCCTTGAGGAGTCCATTCCAACGCCTGTCTGGGAATGTGATCAGGGTTCCTTCGGAGGATATTTGCTCGGGCTAGAAAATTCCGAGAATTTGTCGACAACATCGATTAACGAAGACCTGAAGTTTTTTCTAATACTAATTCATAAACATTTGAAATATTAAATTAAAATTTATTAATTAGATTAAGTTATTATAATTTATTTTGGTTTTATATTGGAAAAAAAATCTGTTATATTGTATAAGATAGTCAGCAGGATATGAATTTAGGAATTAACTATAATTGTTTTAATTGTTTTTTTTTAATATTGTTTTCATTTCTTATTGAACTTTATGGCAGAGGTAAACGATCAAGGGCCTGACAATGTAATGCGTAGTAATGCGCTTCTTGAGAAGTGAAAATACCAAGAAGTTTATAATCTTTTTAATTGAACACTGAATGTCGCAACTTTGTTCAGAACTTTCTTTAATTTTATTTCGAATCGAAGAAATCCTTGAGTACTCAAAGAGACAAAGCCAAAGCGAATTTAAGAATCGATTCAGTCGTTAAATCTCCTTAAAGCGCTTTGGAATTACTTAAATTGCTTTCTGTATAACCCGAAGCGATTCCGTCCTGCTTTGGATTTCCTCTTGTTTATTTTTTCAAAGCGTAGAGAAAAATAGAAATAGAAAAAAAATTATTTATGACAATAACTAAAATTAAAACCTTAAAATTATAATATATATATATATATATATATATATATATATATATATATATATATATATCATATATATATATATATATATATATATATATATATATATATATATATATATATATATATATATATATATATATATATATATATATATATATATATATATATATATATATATATATATATATATCTCTCTCTGTCTGAGTCCCCATGGTGGGGCATAGGAACACGACGTTTCTCCATCTCAACCTGTCGGAGGCCACACGCTTTACTCGCTTCAGGATAGGCCCATCTTCTGCACTTCGGCCGTCACAGTACATCGCCAAGTTTGCTATGAGCGCAGCCGCAGCCGCAGATCTGCGACTTGTTTCGGGTGCCCTAAAGTCTCCAATGAGTGACATGAGCTACATATATGTTCCTTTCAATTGTGATTCAAAAATTTTAGTAAAAATAAATTCCTCCTTTTTTTAAAATTGTCCGCAAAAAGTAATATTACACTATGTCGAGTGACACTCGACAGTGGAGTTGGTGGAACAAAATCAATGTCGAGTGTCACTCGACAGTGGAGTTGGTGGGACAAAATCAATGTCGAGTGACACTCGACATTGGAGTGGAAAGGGTTAAGATTCGGCGTAGGCAGCGGTTGAATACTATAATATACAACTAAATAAACAAAACAAAAAGAAAGTAATTTCAATCTAACGAAGTGTCATAAAATGGTTCGTTGGTTCTTGCTAAAAGCCAGCGCCAGGTGGATTGGTGGTCCAGATGGTCCAACGATGGAACCAACGTGGTCAGATCGCGAACCATAGTGACGACATAACATACACTAATACATACACATACATGTGGATGTGTGAGTGCAATGTGGATTGTGATATAAAAATTTAAGTGCACTGATAAAAATTAAAATATTAAAGCTATTTTAATTTTCAATGGAAATTTAGCCTTTGCGCCTCCATTACAATATCTTTACTACACTTCCAATAATATGAGCTTTCATTAGATATTTGTTTGCTTGTTAGTAACACACAGTGCAAGTTATCCAGCGGGACGTGGTGGAAACTGACAGGTATGAGCCTTATCTTGTCGGACGCGTAACATGACGTATGGCCGGACCGGGCCGGCATCTACATACAGGGTGTTCGTTAGTAAATGCAAGAGCACGAAATATAAAATATATTTTATATTCCGTATTTTATAAGTTTAAAGAATATCACTATCAAAGTATAATAATATTTCATGAATACATATCTATAAAAAGAGCATATTTTTATGGAATAGGAAGGCAAACGAGCAGGCGTGTCACCTGATGGAAAGCAATCAACGCCGCCTATAGACATCCGCAGCACCATAGGCAGTATGAAAGCGTTGCCGACCTTTAAGGAAATTGTTATTATGGGAGTGGGAATGGGAGGGGGAGGGTGTTGGTCTCCGGAACTCAGCCGCTCCCGTACGAAACGCGGTAGCTAAGCTACCACTCGGACGCGGACATTCATGCAACAGACAAATATTATGCCATTCTTGACAAAGTATTCGTCTGCAGCGTGGCTCTATCACTTATACTACATTACACTACTAACAATTTTTCTAATTTCTGCATCTTCTATCGATATTTCAACGGGGAGTGCTCCGAGAAATTGTGCGGAATAAACCTGCCTGCCAATAAAACCTTTCTCTCTCTCTCTCTCTCTCTCTCTCTCACACACACACACACACACACACACACACACACACACACACGCACATCAACACCGACGCCGTTCCCGTAGTCGGTAAACACCTGGTGCGACGGAAGGTGTCCGACTACATTGATTTGTTTTTGTCGTTTGTAATTGACATTACGACTACTACGATTTGTCCCAATTATACTACGACTACCTTCGTAACTATACTATAAACGCAATTTACGTTCACGCACCCACAAACACTACATCACAACCCTGTACATAACCCTCCCCCCTCTAAGCCCCCGTAAATAAATAATAGAAAGAAATCTGGAAGTTTTTTTTTAACAGCCCATATACATCCTAATGCTGAGCACGGGCCTCTCCATTTCTGGATGAACGGACTTTAACCCACCACGCTTGTCCACGCGGATTGGCGGGGTTACCAGACTCGGAATAAATATTTGAAATCCATACATATATTTATTCCGATGCGGGGATCGAACCCGCGACCATTCAGTCCGCGGGCGGAGTGCCCCGCCATTGAGCCAATTGGTCGTCTAGGTCTCAATGTGGAAGTTGATTAAAAATTTTTTGAAAGAAATTAGCACTATCTGATACCAACTTTTCATGTATTTCGTCATTCAAGGCACATCGAAACAAAGTCAAAAAACTGTAATCAAGACGGCTTTGTGTAATTTTTGATTAGCCCTGACAAACGAGAATAATTTTCCAATGGAGATAGCGTTTCAAGTAGGACTTAAGTCATTCGACTCAGTCGCTCCTTGTCACTGATTAGCCTAAGATGAGTGAAAACCTTGCGTATTTTCGTGTCTCTCATCATATTCTCTTCATCAATCATATTTCTTATTTATATATATTACGATTGATTTTAACAGATTCTAATTTAGAAGCTAGAGTATATAGAATGATTTAAGTTTTTTTTATTTCGGATATAAATGGGGGTTTCAAATATAAGGTTTTAAAAAATCTCTTTTTTATCTTTTGGACCTTATGTTTATCCACTATTTTTGTTTTATTTTATTACAATATTTGTGAGGTTTTCTATGTTCTCCTTATTTATTTTTTACCTTTAATGTTACTTATTTGTTATAAAGTTTGAAGAACATTTTTCCAAAATTACTGAGGTCAAAATGAGACTTAAAAACATTGACAATATTTACTATTTTGTTACAGTCAAAGTATAATTAAAACAAAGAATAAATCAAGAAGGTACACGAAAATACGTTTCGCTGAAAAGGCGTTCTGCAACCTTTTATCTGGATTGAATAGTTACTACTCTTGCATTTTATCCGCTGTCTTTTATTATCTAACTGGTTTAAACATTTCCAGTATTAAAATTACTCGAAATTTACTGCCTTTTATGCTGGGATGTGTATGGGAGAAATAGCATTTAGTGATATATTTTTATTGTATCATTTTAGTGATATATGTATGTAGACGACCGATTGGTTCAATGGTGGGACCCTCCGCCTGCGGAGTCAATGGTTGCGGGTTCGATCCCCGCATCGGAATAAATATATGTATGGATTTCAAATATTTATTCCGAGTCTGGTAACCCCGCCAATCCGCATTGGACAAGCGTGGTGGGTTAACGTCGGTTCCTCCAGAGATGGAGAGGCTAGTGCTCAGCAGTAGGACGTATATGGGCTGTTAAAAAACAAAACTTCCAGATTTCTTTGTATCGTTTATTTACGGGGGCTTAGAGGGGGGAGGAATAAATATATGTAGTGATTTATAAATATTTATTCCGAGTCTGGTAACCACCCCAATCCACATTTCCTTTTTCTGTTCTTTCCTTTCTTCTCTATCCCTTCCCTTTCTCTGCGCCAATCCACGGTTTGCCGTGCCAATAGATGTGTGGCTAAGGGCAAGCTTAGTAGCAAGCGTGCCGACCGTCCCGGGATCAGGCTCCCCCGGGTACTATGGTGCCTTATCTCAGCAAGCAGGGCTCTGCTGGAGCTGACCTCCATCCCCCCTTGCGGCTCGTGGGATTCACTAAAAGCGAATTTAATATACATAATTTGCTGAAAATGACGGCGACGTGGTTCGCCACCCGTCACGTCCTGATTCTCACGAGGGCGAAAAGCGACTAATGGAGAGCCGTTTCGCTGCGACGAATGATAGCGGATGGAGCTCTATGGTGTCTGCCAACCCCTGCGGGGGATAGGTGTGAAAATATAAAAAAAATGTATGTATTTTTATTATATAAAGTATATTTCATCTCTTTATGTTATATCAAATTGGATTTTTATTAACTTAACAGAATAGAAGAATGAATTATAGATATCAATCGGTTGCAATGTAAACAATGTGCATACGTATTTGTAGACGAACGGGTCTGTTGATACATAGATAAATTTATTTCCTTCTACAGTAACACATACACACGAGTACATATTAAATTATAGTATTATATAATTATATATTATAATTTATGTACATATAATATTATATATTAATTCACAGTACATACTTTTAGTATAATTTACAGTGCTTACATATGGAAATGGGATATCGCAGTCTTTGCTTGTTATTGAATTTAAATATTACTTTCTTAAATTTTATTTACAAATACATACATACATAACATTAACCCTGTTTCCCATATGGGAAGGCAGAGAGAGATCACAGACCTCTATCTGCTACGATCTCGCCATACTTCCTTTGCATCAGCTCGTAGTTTAAGGGACCTTTTGACCGGGCCTATCTTGAGCACATACGATTTGGTTGGTTTATGATCATTCTTTACCAGTCCTTCCATCCAATTCCAACGTTCATTTCTTTTAACTGTCGTCTTTCAACCATCCTTCTCTATGTGCCCAAACCATCTGAGCATTTACGTAACTAGAAATAGATATATGATAATAATATAATAATTTCGGGGATTAACCGACATTGGGCGTCATGTAAGCCGTCTGCCGCCGGGCTCGCTGCTGTCAATTTATTTGACATCCCGCGGGATAATTCTGTGCACTTTCCAACAACAAATGACAAATTTATGGATGTTAATTCCACAGGGACGCTGGCATTATTAGCTATTTCACCAATTATTCAGATACAATATAATATTCATGATAATATTCGTGAGTAATAATTATATTTGATTTTATACCAGTCGCAGTGGTTGATCTACCAACTAATTATATTGCATTGATCCATGTGAAAGTTTCCTTAATTTTATATCGAAAAAAAACAAAAAGATAAGCTTGTTGTCTAAGGATAACATACATAGATACGTGCATATCGTCACGTCTGTCTCTCGTAGGGGTAGGCAGAGACCACAGATCTCCATCTGCTACGATCTCGGCATACTTTCCTTGCTTCCCCTACACTCATTACTCTCCTCATGCAAGCCCGCCGGTTAAGGATATTCTTGACCTGACCTTTTTTAAAAACTTCAGCAATTTGTTCAAAGTATGTTTTCCGTGGTCTTCTCCTACCGACTCTTCCATCTACAACGTAAATGGAAGCATCAACGCCTCTTATAAACATCTGCAATACACATAGCAGAAGAGTTGCTGGCTATATAGAAAGGTGTATACGACATGAGGACTTTAAAAAAAACACTCCTACTCATTTCTCAAAACCTATGGTGTTGTAGGTGTCTAAGGGCGGCGTTAAATGCTTCCCATGGGGTGGCACGATTGTTCTTTGTCTTATTATCCAAAAATAGAAGTTTATATAGAGACTATGAGTGATTCAATGGGCCTCACTGAAAATCAGCGCCTGAGGATCTAACTACATCTTCTTTTTCATTCAACTAGATCTTCACGGTCTATGCTGAGGGAGAGCCTTTTGATGACGTCACTCTACTACACAGGCCTATTACATTTTACGCTTTTTCTTAATTCTATTTTTTAAATAATTGTACATTTTACTCTGTTGTTAATAAGCTATCTTTTCTGTAAATGTTGTGTATGTGTTTGTGCGTCGTTAATGAAGGTTTCATTCATTCATTCATTCATTCGTATTCTGTAAGATTCTATTTGTCAGCCAGCGCTTTAAAAAAAAAACATTTTGCAAATCCAAAATCATCATTAATAAACAATTTT
The DNA here is from genome assembly GCA_031353405.1 of Baronia brevicornis. Taxonomy (NCBI): domain Eukaryota; kingdom Metazoa; phylum Arthropoda; class Insecta; order Lepidoptera; family Papilionidae; genus Baronia; species Baronia brevicornis. The sequence goes on along the minus strand of JASFAT010002092.1, from coordinate 709,505 downwards.
TATAAATCCATAATATATCTTATTTTTAACAATTATCGATCTACGTCACGCTTGCAAATGTCCACAAAAAACAAACACACACACACACATAGACACACAATTACATGCATATACGTATGTATACGCGTGTATACGCGTCCATGTGCATACATACATAAACAGTTTGCTTAAATACCAAAGCTAACATTTGATGATAAGTCGTTACTGATTTTTTTCTTATTTCATCTTTTATATAGATTTTATTTTGTGTTCTACACTGTAACATTTTTTACGTGCTACTTTTAACCTATTGTTGGTACATTATTATGAGAGAGCAGTAACTGGCTTTATTGTTATATAACTGTCTTATATCTTACGTATTTTGGAATAAGCTGTTGTTCTCACATGAAATAAATAAATGATCTATTTTGTTTAGCACTTAGTTGGTCGAGCTGGCCTATTCGAATTGCCATGGGTATACGTCTTAGAATACTATAACGATTTTTTCAGCTTATTGTTAGAGTCTCTTCTGTGGATTATCAGGATAGTCAAGATGTTGTTGGGTCTCCTTGCAACCGTAAATAGAAGTATTTTAATTTATTATTTTGCAAAATCCGCCAATCCACGGTCTGCCGTGCCAATGGATGCGTGGCTAGGGGCGAGCCTAGTCGCAAGCGTGCCGATCGTCCCGGGTTCGGGCTCCCCCGGGGACTATGGTGCCTTACCTCAGCATGCAGGGCTCTGCTGGGGCTGACCTCCATCCTCCCTTGCGGCTCGTGGGATTTGGGACGAATTTAATATACATAATTTGTCGAAAAATGATAGCGACGTGGTTCGCCACCCGTCACGTCCTGATCCTCACGAGGGCGAAAAGCGACCAATGACGAGCCGTTTCGCTGCAATGAATGGCAGCGGATGGAGCTCTGTGGTCTCTACCAACCCCTGCGGGGGATAGGCGTGAATATATATATATAAAAAAAAAATATTTTGCAAAATAAGTTAACGGATTTAAAAATGCAATTCACAATTCCGCGCGAAAGATAAAACGAAGGGAGTAATAAAATCAGCGACGCCGCCGGTGCAAGCGGACGGTGGATGCGGATTTAATGCGCCGGGGAGACGCTGACTCAATTTCGAGCGATTACTGCCTGTATCGAGTTAGTTGGTTTATGTTTTATTTATCTTTCGCAGTACACTTATTACTTTGAAAAGGAACTCTACTTCTACAAAGTTAACTAAAATGTTTATGTGCATACATATAGGATAAGGGTAGTTTTTGTAAATCGAAGGTTTTCTTATTTTAAACACTTTTTGATTTCATTATACTTATACGCGTATACATTGTAAATCAGAATCCGCCATACTTCTTTTTCAATTTCGATGGTTAGTTCATATTGATTGTAACCATTACAAACAATCCTGTCACCTCGTTTCGGCTTGACGTTGAGTTCTGGGACACTCTGTATATGTATATATATATATATATATATATATATATATATATATATATATATATATATATATATATATATATATATATATATATATTATATTATATTGAAAAATAATTGATGTTATCCGAACACTTCCGTAATACTGTGTTTTAATACAATATTCTACTAAAAAGACTTTGAAACCCTTTTTTTATTAAAAACGAAGACAAACGAGCAGGCGTGTCACTTAATGGAAAGCAATCAAGGCTGTCCATAGACATTCACACCGCCATAGGCATTGCAAAAGCGTTGCCGGCTTTTAAGAAATATGTAAGAAATTGTTGTGTTTAAGAAATTGTTTTTTGAAGGTTCTTATATCGTATAATTTTTTTTTTAAACATTTTATCTTTGTGATTTTTAATATTGATGCACTTACTGCACGCAAAATAAATGAATAAATATTATGTTAATTACAATCAATAGGACGTAAGACATGAAAGTATTACGGATGTAATATTTTAAATATTATATGAATGAACGCTGATAGTCTCAGTGAAAAATTATGGCGAAAGCAGACATGAAACAGACGGATTACTGTTTTTTTGTGTTGGACGTATTTGAGTTTAGCTTGAAATGAATTTTTAGGAAAACTGCGGTCTGTATTTTTAATTTTCTTTAATATTTATTCACAACAATAATATATAATGGGTTATCCACATTTTCAATCAATCAACAGCTTTCAGCAGTCCACTGCTGGATGGCTGGAGGCCTCCCCGATGAAGCGCTACCTAGCCCAAACTTCGGCTTCACGCGTCCAGTTTCTGCCAGCCGCCCTGAGCAGATCGTCGCAACATCTAGCCGGGGGTGTCCCACACTACGTTTACCGAGACGCGGTCTCCACTCCAGTTCTTATTTGCTCCAACGGTTGTCGGATCTCCGACAAACGTGACCAGCCAATTGCCACTTTAGTTTACTAATTCGAAAGGCTATGTCGATGATTTTCATTCTCTGGCGGATTTGTACATTTTCAATCATACCTACCAGAGGAAACTCCAAGCAAAGCTCTCTCCATAGCTCTCTGAGCGACTCTGAACTTGTGAAGCAGACGGACTGTCAGCGTCCACGTTTCGGCGCTGTAAGTATAGTATATTTTACATCACATGAATTTCGTGATTTTTTACGATCCCCAGTCTTTCTTATAAGTGGTTACATTTGTGTAACCCCCCCTTTTTCCCTGATGTGACGTCACATAATGTTACATTCAAAAATTTTTAAATTAAAATAACATTAAATATTCTTAAATATTGAAAGTTGATAATATAATATAATATTTTAAAGTTTTTAATTGGAGTTTGATTAATTTGGATTAATTGGACTCAGACGATTGGCTCAGTGGCGGGGCCCTCCGCCCACGGAGTCAATGGTCGAGGGTTCGATTCCCGCATCGGAATAAATATATATATGGATTGATAAATATTTATTCCGAGTCTGGTAACTCCCCCAATCTGCATTTCCGTTCCTGCCCTTTCCTTTCTCCTCTATCCTTTCCCTTCATCTTCGCCAATCCACGGTCTGCCGTGCCAAAGGATGCATGGCCAAGGGCGAGCTTAGTCGCAAGCGTGCCGACCGTCCCGGGATCGGGCTCCTTCGGGTACTATGATGCCTTACCTCAGCATACAGGGCTCTGCTGGAGCTGACCTCCATCCTCCCTTGCGGCTCGTGGTATACACGAAGACGAATTTAATATACCTAATTTGTTGAAAAATGACGGCGACGTGGTTCGCCACCCGTCACGTCCTGATTCCCCTGCGGGGGTAGGCGTGAAAATATAAAAAATATATATTGGACTTGAAATATATATTGTAAGCATTATAGATTTGTAACTGTACCATCACGAAGTTTCTGCCTCGACACTCTCCCTGGTCACAGGATGTGACACTTTATTGCAGACGTCGTATGCATGTACCACGAAGAAATAAGGTGTGTAGACTATATTTTAATTATCTACCTACATTCAACTGTTTTCAAAGGCACAGAGCTGTACACAAAATAAATACACTTTAGCAAATTAGCCTTAGTAAAAAATCTTTTTGCCCATGAATAAAAACTTAATAAACAAATTGAAAACAAATACGCGGTAAATATAGATCATCTCAACTTAATTTTGAGATGAGAAATAGCCGCATCAACTTTCTAAAATAGATTTTTCTTTTGTCCCGTGAAGAATTCTCGGCTGTCTTCCAGCGAGATATTACCGTTGACTTGAGGTATAAATTTTACACAATTAATAATTCTCAATTTTTCAGAGACTTCTCTGCGGCCGCATTATTATGGCCGCGGCGGAACTTGAAGTGGACGGATTACTGCTTTTTGTATCAGTCGCCTTTAAATTTATTTTACAAAGCTGCTGGAGGAAAATTAAAATTTGAATTTCTTTGCGCATTAACTCTGTATTGTTTCAATGGTATAAGATAGCTCTTTCTTATTTCTCATGTTGTTGACATAAAAGCCTCTAACTAATGAAATTAAATTTTATATTAGTAATTATCTTGCAGCAGTCAACTTCTAAACATATACTTTTCTCCAGACACGCCACATACCTCGAGGACCCTACGCTCCTAGCCGGGGGGAGTCCTACAATACAAGACGCAGTCTCCAATTCAACACTCGTCTACTCCTATGGTTCTCGGATCTCCAACAAACGTGACCAGCCTGTTGCATCTTCAATTTACTAACTCGAAATCTCTTATAATAATAACAGTTAATTTATAAAATGTATGGCAATGAAGAGAATATTATTTAATTTTAAGATTATATTTTTACTTCAAAAAACAAGCGTATCTACACATTTCTCAAAGACCGGCAACGCTTCCTAACGAAATCTATGGAAGAAGGTCTATGGGCGAGTTGATTGCTCTCTATCAAGTGACACGCCTGCTCGTTTGCCTTTCAATCCCATAAAAATCCTTATTATTATATTTTTGGATAAAATATAATATATCAATAATTATATGTTGGTTTATCCTTATAAGCTTCACGTAAGGATCATATTTTCAAGAATCTATTGTTTCTAGTTACATCGCTTGTCAACTATCAAGACGTACTACTCTTATCGGCCAACGATCAACTTATCATAGTTGTGCATTCACGTGTCACGTGCGCTCGAGACAAAGATAGCGATATTTGTCTGTCTTATATATACACCACAGACATAAAAATTAAACTCATAGACCGAATGAGAAAAGTAAAATAAAAGTTTTACGCTAAGGATTCCTATAATACCAACAATATAAAAAAACGAAGAATAAAAGTACTACCGGACGTGGGAAAATCAATTGAAGTAATTCCCAAGTTTTTACCGACGCTCTTAAAGGATTTAATTGGATCTGTGGCCTACGTTTCCTTATTTCGTTAAGTTTTTAATTTCATTGCAATAAGAGTAAATGATGTTGAAAACTCTTTTGTTTTACGAGCGAGATTTTTGTGATGCTTTTCATTTATAACATGTATTTAGCATTTTATAATCGTTTATATATTAATTTTTGTGATCTTTTTCATTTATAATATGTTTTTAGCATTTTATAATCATTCAAATATTAATTTTTGTGATTATTTTCATTTATAACATGATTTTAGTGTTTTATAATCATTTAAATATTACTTTTTGTATGTTTTGTTGAAAATGTCCCATGTTCACTAGAATAAATCGTTTTTATTTCAAATATATTTCTATTGTGTGTTCTACTTTACAGGTATAGTCCCATACTACACGTAATTCTATGTGCCATGCTCGTTTTTTGCTTTTTGGCTTCTAAAAGTAACGTTTCTCCATTAAGCCATTTAAGTCATTTTTATAGGTTATGTAAGTAATTGTCCCAGTGACAGGGCTGCCTCTTAAGGACCCAATGGTCGCAGATTTGACTCCCGTATCAAGATAAAGATATCGACGAAATATATAATGAAAACAAAGAAAACCGTAAAATGAAATTTACTACCTAAGCCAAAAAAGAAAAACCTTTAAAATCGGAAAAAATTGTATCTGATCACTCAAAAGCATTCAGTGTCGACGCAGTACAAAAATTTCTTTAAGCTGTGAGACTCAGATCATTCGACGCAGTACTTTTTCTGACACGAATGTGCAAAAAAAAATTTACATTTACAGGGTTTTCGCTTTTTTGCGTCGATATGTATGGTATACTAAGTATTATTTCGAGGTTGGACACTTTGCCAAGGCGCCATAGACAAGCTTGGTGGGCTAATGTCCTTTCTTCCAGAAATGTGGAGATCCGTGCTAAGTAGTAACATATATATGGTATATTAAATATTGTCCAATATTTAAGATTTTGTAATAAGTTTCTACAACTTAGATTTATCTCCTAATATGAAGTAAAAAGACCCGACCCCTATCAACGGGACCAGAAGAAGAAGATTTATCTGCGGTTGGTTAGTGCATAAAATGTTTCTAAAAATTCTATGAACAAATATATGCATGAAAATTAGGGTCCATATATCACGTAAAAATATTAAATATTTTCTACGATTAATGTTCTCACTCCTTTTATATGCATCGTATGACGCAGAAGAAGTGCTTCGCATTTGTACTGCAAGCGGTTTACTCAAAGCGTTTTAAAATGTTTATTTTAACATTTATATTGGCGTATAAATCATAGCAGTACAAGCGTTTTATGGTTATAGAATTAATATTTATCAATGGCTATCAGTAGATTTCTTCTTCTTCTAAGTGTGCCTCTTCGATTTGCGAAGATTGGCAGCCAATTCAGCACAACTCTCCTCTTCCTTCGCGAGGTGCAGCAGTTCTAGAGCATTCGCTATCCCGGTCCACTCCCTGATATTACGTAACCAAGACTTTCGTTTTCGACCAACTTGTCTTTTGGCCGTGACTCTTCCCATCATGATCAGTTGCAGCAACTTGTACCTGTCATGTCTCATATATGACCCAGATAAGCATCTTTTCTACCTTTGACGGTTTTGCTTAAGTTCACGTTTTTGCTTGACTTGTCGGAGAACCTCGTCATTGGACACCATTAAATTAATTAAATTAATCAGTAGATTATCCACCATTAAAATAATTTATTTTATTTTTCATTTCTTAAAGGCCAGCAACGGTTCTGCAATGCCTATGGCACTGTGGATTTCTATGAGCGGCGTTGATTGCCATCAAGTGATACGCCTGCTCGTTTGCCTTCCTATCGCCGTGTAATTCAGTTACGATATCTGCTATAAACTTTGCAACTGTAGAACGATTGTTGTATTCCCGAACAAGGAAGACATTCTACAAACGTGTGTATGTGTTCCCGAAAGGCCTGCATGGCACCAGGTAACCTGCATGCTCGTTAGAAAAGCAGACACTTTTCTATAAAAAAATATTTCACAACTAGGCCCGGACCTTCCACATTTTTGAAGGAATGGATATAAGCCCACCACACTTGTCCAAGAATGTTCGATTTATATTACAGGCATATTTGAAAGAATAATTGTTTTTAATTTAACACATAAATTCACTACGTTCCTTTGCTTTCTATGAAAAAACTACAATGGTTTGCTTCTGCAGTTGAATATGTTCTTAAAAATTATTTTTTAATTATTATATATATATTTTTTTACATTATTATATGACATACACAAACTTAAATTAAGTTATCATTATATAATATAATAATTTAAATTAAGTCAATATCATATTTTTATAGTATATAACTATTTACTGACGTGTTATTTTATTTCATAAATGAATTTTTCTAATTTAGAGATTGGTGGAGTTTAGTATGATTAGAGCACTGTTTTCATTATTTATTTTTTACGGGATAGGAAAGCAAACAAGTACCTATGCTTGTCATCTGATAGGATGCAATCAACGCCGCTAATAAATGTCCGTAACATCATAGGCATTGCGAAAGCGTTGACAACGCCAATGTCGCATCAGTTCAGAAATATCGCTGAAGGTAGTTGGTTCCTCAGAAGGTGTATGGAAAGAAGAATAAGTTAACACCCAAGACTTCATTTAAAGCCATTTTATTACAGATGTTTGAAAACTTTTCAGCAAAGAGTAGGTAACAAAATGTACGCTATAAAGAAGAAAATTGAGATTGTTGTCGGAATTAAGAAAAGCAATTTAAGTCATTTGAATTACGCCCAAGCTCTTAAGCTGGGATTAAAGGCTGAATTCGGTTCCACTTTGGTAGTTTCTTAATTTGTATGAGCAATTGTAATTGCGTTAGTTCGCTGGGATAATAATAATCTGACAATAAATTAAAAAATACTACGAGCTTTGATCGTAAGCACTGAAAATGCGAAATCTCTCTTGAATACATGCCCAGTACCATGGCACCTTGTTAGTAAGTCATTAAATTCACTGCATCTAAATTAAACCTGCACCTATTTGAACAAATGAAACAGCTTTGGAATTAATGAACAAAGATTTAGAGGTATTTTAGAGAGTATAACGATAAAAAAGAACGAGATCAAAAGTAGCATATTTTGGATATGTCTATTTATCAAAACGAGAAATACAATTTATTAGAAGTCATTATTGAGGGTAAAATTGAAGGTAGAAAAAGAATTTATTGGATTAACAATATATGTGGATGGAAGGGTCGGTAGGGGAAGACCGCGGAAAACATACCTTGACTAAATTGCCAAAAGCAATTGACCAAGTTTTTAAAAAAATGCCAGGTCAAGAGTATCCTTAACCGTCGGGCTTGCATGAGGAGAGTAATGACTGTGGAGGAAGCAAGGAAGTATGCCGAGATCGTAGCAGATGGAGATCTGTGGTCTCTGCCTACCCCTATGGGAGACAGGCGTGACGTTATGTATTTATGTATGTATATAATAATATAAAAAACTGATCGAAGGCGAAAAGCACAGAAATGTTGACTCGCATGACTGAGGATGGCAATAAATACAGACAAACGGTCGCCAATCTCCGGTATAGATATGGCATACACGAAGAAAAAGGGAATCGAATACGCGACTACTGGTACCGAAGATGTCTTGCCACTGAGCCAATTAGGTCATTGACCTCTCTCAAAATTCAAGGGGTGTTGCCATATTTCTCATACTTGGCGGGGATCGAATTGTAGGTATACAGAGATATGTCAGGATATAATTCTGAGTTTGGATGAACTGCTAATTTGCCCTGGACAAATGTGGTGCGTTAATATTCGTTGCTGGAAATGGTGGAGCCATAAACAGAAGGCATATTGGCTGAGAAAAAAAAAAGAAAAGTAAGAGAATAATAATAATAATTATAATTAAAATCATTACGCAAATTACAGTTTATGAATATTAAAAGCTCGATCTAGTTCCAAACTGCGGCCCAGACTTAATATTTTAAGCTCAGCGCTAAAAAAGTTTGTGCTGAGATGAAATTGCTTTTGTTAAAATCAGCAGCGTTTGCATTTACAACGCTCGCTTCTCTCTGAATTTCATTTGTTTTTTATTTATATTTTACTGGGAGTTTAAAGCTCAACCGACAATGGGAACTTGCTATGTACGTAAGGATGTCACCGCGAAGGATTTCAGGATGGACTCAATCCAAGAACTTCCGCTCCATCTGGTTGAGACAACGTTCGATCGAGCCAATAAGGCCGGATTCACACTATGATGCTGTTCACTGTTCAATCTCGATTCGATCAAATCATGCTGTATTTACACTAGTATATTATTATATTTGTCTGTAGCATGAATGGGCCGGCTCGCCCGGGGAAGTACCACACTCTCGCAGAAAACTGGCGAGCGGTTAAGTTCGTATAATGACAATTAAAGGCCGGCAACGCTTCCGCACTGCCTATGACACTGCGAATGTCTATGGGCGGCGTTGATTGCTTTCTATCAGGTAACACGCCTGCTCGTTTGGATTCCTATCCTATAAAAAACTAGTCTCACAATCAGTCTGTCTCGATCCATGGTCAACATATAATGTATGAAAATCGTCCTCGGAAACCAGGACTTTTATAAGGTAGGCCGTCGTCTGAGAAATAAAGTCGCCTGAAAAAGAAAGTCGTTCTTTGTCCAAACGATTTCCATCGCCATCCAACTTGGCAATGCAAGAAGTGTCATGGGAACCTTTGGATACAATGCTACCGGCAAATAATATTTATTAATTTGTGTATAAAGTTTTGACATTTATTATTAGGTACATACATACACTAGTTATTTAGTAGATAAGTTAATTTCGGTTATTATAAATATTTGCATGCCGTTAAGGAAATGTTTTTCTATAAAATGTAAACATGACATTATCAAAAAATTATAATACAAGCAAATGTGTACGTACAATTATTATTAATTAACGTTAATTAATTAATCTTTGCAATATTATAAAATCAATTAAATATCTAGTAAGGTTTTACTATATGGAAATATATGGAAATGTTTATTAAAAGTGCAAAGCATTCAACTACTGTTTTAAATGTTTTGCCAATTTTGTAGCAGATGGAGGTCTATGGTCTCTGATCACTCCTACGGTAAACAGGAGTGAACGTATGCATGTATGTACGCTAATTTTACCATAGACAATTTTTTCCCCAAAAACAGTTAAGGTTTAAGGATTAAGGAATTTGAATATCTTTCCTTAATCCCATATCTAGTATTGGGTTAACATTGGCATTCTATTATTATTACTAATGGTAATTAATTTGACATTATATTTTTTTATTAATTAATAATGACATAATACTTTGAGACATAGGTTTTTTTTTTGTTCACTAATTATTCTAAAATCTATACGATATAGAAGCGAGTTCTGTGATTTTTTCCATTGATACAAATAAATACATTTATGGATGTTAAAGAAACCTAAAGTTTCGTAAACGTAAACGTTCTAAAATTCACTTCTACGGTTCTAAAAATAAACTGAATTTTATGTCACAAATAAAACTTGCAATATCGTGCATATTCAACTAACGGAGGAGCTGTTTTGACTAGATAAAAGGATTAAGCGAAAGCAGTTTCTCTTATGACCTTACAAAGAATTGGTTCTAGAAAATATATGACTACATAAACTTGTTTGTAATAATGTCGTCTTTTAATATATGTATTTTTTATTTCATACACATTTTGATTCCTTAATCTAAGAGATTGGTTATACTGAGTTAAAAAACATTTAATAATATACACAAGCAGTCACGTAAGAATATATATTATAATATTGGAAATAGAAAATCGCTTGTCTTATACACTAAATATTGTAAAAATATGCAATTAATTACCTAATGACATAAACGTTATAAATTGGCTCAGTGGTGGTGCCCTCCGCCCGAAGAGTCAATGGTCGCGGATTCGATCCCCGCATCGGAATGAATATATGGTGTGGACTAAAAATATTTATCCCGAGTCTGTTAATGCATTGGACAAGCGTGGTGGGTTGCCATCCGTTCCTCCATAAATGGAGAGGCCCGTGCTCAGCAGTGGGACATATATGGGCAGTTAAAAAAAATAAACGTGAAATGATGTATTCAGTTGCCGTAAACAAGTAATATTTTTAAAATGATTAATGGAGTCAGGCGTTACTTTGCGGAAATCCATGACTATGTGGACAATCAGAACTTTTACTTAGCTAAGATCCGCGACAAGCAAACAAAAACACAAAAACAATAATGTGTGTTTTCGACTGGAAAATGTGGATTTACGGGGAACTTAAACTAAATCTTACCGAATTAAATTACATTTAGATTAGGAAAACATTGTCAATCATCTTGTGTCATTTTTACATTAATTAACAACCCTCATTTGTCTTTATATAGATACCTTAACAAAATAATTTGTCTCATTTCTGCCTTGCTCAAGATGCTCGATCTAATGCCGACATCGAACTCGTGAATAATGCGCGGTTATCGACCCATTATGAAGAACAATAATTTATATAATTAATTAACTAATCCATCCATAATTTCATTAGGCGGCACGTTTGCTCGTTTGCCTTGCTATCCCATAAAAAATATATTAGTTACCATTTTGGGATAAAAATTAAAAAATAACTAACTAACTAACTTTGTTGGCGCAGCGACCCAAAATGTATCTTGGCGTCCGAAAGGATCTTACGCCACTTTGCCCTGTCCTGCGCCACCTCCTGCCAGTTACAGATTTGAAGGTTGCGGAAGTCATCTTCAATCATGTCTCTCCAGCGGTACCTGGCGCCCCACAGGACGTCGTCCAGTTGGGCGATCCACATACGCTCTCTTGACTGCGCGATCCTCCCCCAGCCTCTCCACGTGGCCCAGCCAACGAAGTCGGTGAGCCAAAAAAATATATATATATATTGGATATAAATTCGGAAATCATTAACGGCGGCAGACGTTTAAGACGATTCCTCAGTCGACTCTTTCATATCCGATACAAATGCCACGGACCATTGGAAATAACGTAGTTAATATTAACTGGATAGCAAGAGTGTTGTCTGCTTCGACTTTATTAAATTTTTTTTTGGTTGTTTATTTTGATGTGGTTTGTATTGTGCCTTGCCTATGAATATATATAAGAAGAGTATGAAAGGAAAAAACACTGTAAAAAAATCCAGAACATATGTTATACTTTAATTATATTTTTTTACAATGTGAGTAATATGATGGAAGTCTTAGAGTTTTTCATATATTGCGTTGTGGGTAGTTTTGACATTTTTCCAATTAGTGCGAATGTATATCAGAGCTCAGTCTCATGTCGGGTAGATGTTGATTCTATTTACAGTGGATATTAAAGATTATTTTTACCCACATTTTATATTCTTAGCATTTTATTGCACGCTTTTGCTCCATGATAATATTTTTTTTTATTTTATGACATTTAAATTCTATAATATAATATTCTATATATATAGTTTTTTTATATAATTATAAATAACAATAACTTTTATTTCACAAATAAATTTATCTTGATTTCAATTTCTATGATGCGGGAATTGATCTTGTAACCTACTAGATCCGCGAAATGTATACTTCCATCTCCCGCATTCGGTTCCTTTAATAGGTATATGCAAAAAGTAAACAGCTCTCTTTTTCACAAAAATTTTTTTTATTAATTATTTATTACACTTCACTTGTAAAGCAAGCGGATGTCTATGGGCGGCGTTGATTGTTATCTATCAGGTGACAAGCCTGTTCGTTTGCCTTCCTATCCCATAAAAAAAGAAAAAGAGAGGTCGCATCCAACTGTAGGATTTAAATAAATTTTTTCTCTGAATGGAAGGAAGGAAAAAGGGACGTTAATAATAAATTTGCCTACTAAAGTTTATGCGCCTAAAGGAATGAGAAATTTTCACCGATAAAGACATCTGCGTTTGAGACCTTTTATCTGGATTGAATGGTCCCACGTCTGCATTTTATTCACTATCCCCTTTACAGTAACTGAATAGGAAACCCCCGAACCCGTTATTTTTACAATATAGCAGTTTGAATTTCAAATAGGGCAACAAATAGATTTGGAACTTAGTTCAATGTTCCAGAAATAGAGTTTAATATACAAATTTAAGTATCATGTTTGTGGACAGTCAGCAAACAAAAGAAGAAAAATAATAATATGTTTGTTTTTTTCCAAAAAAAAGTAGTGGACTTACTACTTAATCTAAATCTTATCACAAAACGACCGTCAGTAACTCTCCACCCCCCAAACCACTATCAACAATACCAAACCAGTATCACAAACCACCACTTTTCCACACTGCACACAACACGTGTTTCGCCTTAAGACATCATCAGGTATAATAGACTCTACGGAAAACAACCGTTTAGTGAGTACTATACCTGATGATGCCTCGAGGTGGAGAGCCATTATTGTGGGCTGGTAGCATTTATCGACTGACAGACTAGACGAGTATATGACCACCAAAACTCTGTGGAGGGACTGCCGCTTAGGGTCAATGGTCATGAGTTCGATCCCCGCATCGGGATAAATATAAGTATGGTGTTTTGGATTTTTGCCAGAAATCAGGAAAAGACCTGATCCGTACATTCTGTGCTCTTTCTGAACTCTGCTTACACATTCCATATTCATCCACATTAGATTAGTAATTTATTTTTATTTTTGCGTTTGACATTATTCGTCTCAAGTATAAGCTAACATTTCATCGGAAGAAAGTAGTATAATGCCTTTGTTTGTATGGTGTAATGAATTTAAACTTATTTAAATAATTAAAATATATGATTATATTTAATATACTGGGGATATACTGTACTGTAATATACTGGGAAATATTGGGGAGTTCGGACAGACGTTGTCCTGCCACAGATATCAAAAAACTATAAAAATACTTTTCGTAGAATATTTTTTATCTGATCTAGCAGTCTAATAGTCTAACTGTTCAGTTTCTTGCCAGTTTATCTCAGAAGAATCGACTTTCCGACCTGATAACTATTTATTAAAAAATGAATTATTCTAAAGAACAAAACTTGTATAAAGAATGAAATTAAATGCTACAATAAACACAACTGATAAACTGAGAAAGTATTAGACTTAGAATAAGTACCTGTATGTCATATAAATAAGTATCTTGGATATGGGACTCGAATTCATGAGTCCTCACTCAGAAATCACTTGGCACACTATCACTGTGCCAATAGAAGAAGAAAAACATGAATGTTTACTCTATACGTTTCATTCACAGTGTTATTATTGGTGATGGTTGCGTGTGGTAAAAAATACTGCTTTACTCGACGCGAACTTGTGGTTGTGTACGCAGATCGAAACAATTTGTTTGATTGGAGAATAATGTAGACAGTATATGAAACATTGATTGTTTATTTTCATTTCATGTATTATAGGGGTGGAGATTATTTTGTGAAAAGTGTTACAAAGAATGCATAAATACCTAACATAGCTATATATATATTTTTTGTCATTTGATGGCTCTATCAGTATGTGTTGGTCGATTTTGACATATCCAAAACGTCATGAACTAAGTTTAGATATACGGTAAACAAATCGCTTTGACACGTTAGTGATTTTATTGTAGCTTCATAAATTGTTAGTTGTGTGAAAATGTCTGATTTTGTGTCAAATAATCGTCATTTGCGGGAAGTATTACTACTTTAATGAAAACGCGAGTTAAACAAAGTTTACGGAAATGGCGCTCTAAGTAAAACGATGTGCCGTGGTTGGTTGTGTCGCTTTGAAGACGCTGATTTCGATGGTGACGACTGTCCGCGCGAAGAAAGGCCAAAAACTTTCGAAGACGCTGAATTGAAGAAATTGCTCGATGATGATCCAGGCCAAATGCAAGAACAGCTTGTTTCAGTATAAGGAGTTACCCGTCAAGCCATTTCTAAGCGATTGCATGCGTTGGAAATTATTCAAAAGCAAGGAACTTGGGTTCCTTATGATTTGAAAGGCAAAGCAAAGGTGTGCGGGATTGTAGAAGATGAAGGATTGTAGTCTTTGCCTACCCCTACGAGAAACAGGCGTATTTGTATGTATATATGTATGCAATAGAATCTTATACTGTCATTGGTTTATAGCCAGATTCCAGCGACAAATTCGATTTGCTCGCAACATATAGACCAAATAAACCCAACATTGGATCGCTCATTCGATTCCCGAGCGAACGCGTGACTTGAATACTGAATTATTCGAGACGCCGGTCTCCTACTGAAATGTAAATAGTTTGAATGCGTGAACAAATGAGTTGGAAAATGTGTACAGTTCAAGTTTATTAAATACAGAATATAATGGAATATAAATAATTTATGTGACACAAAAAAAATATTTCTCCTTCTCAATCATCCTGGCGAAGTGGTCGTGGTCATGGTTCATTTAATAGTGGTAGAGCCACGCTGCAGACTAATACTTTGTCAAGAATAGCATAATATTTGTCTGTATGAATAGGCCGGCTCGCCCGTGGAAGTACCACACTCCCGCAGAAAACTCTATCCTCCTCCTCCCATTCCCACTCCCATAATGACACTTTCCTTAAAGGTCGGCAACGCTTCCGCATTTCATTACCGACTGTAAAAGCAGTGGTACAGATAGAAAGAGATGGAGGAGCCGTCGCTCGCTTAAGCCGTCACCACTTTATAATTATTTTTTTTATGGGAGAGGAAGGTAAACGAGCAGGCGTGTCACCTGATGGAAAGCAATCAACGCCGCTCCTAGACTTCCGCAGCGCCATAGGCAGTGAAGTAGCGTTGCCGATCGTTAAGAAAAGTGTTATTATGAAAGGGGAGAGGCGGAGGCGTGGGGAGAGGGGAGGAGGCGTGGGGGGAGAGGAGGAGGCGTGGGGGAGAGGAGGACGCGAGGGGAGGGGAGGAGGCGTGGGGAAGGGGGAGGTGTGGGGGAGGGGAGGAAACGTAGGGGGAAGAGAGGAGACGTGGGAGGAGGGGGAGTGTTGGTCCTCCGGAACTCAACCGCTCACTGGACGAAGCGCGGTAGTTAAGCTACCACTCAGACGCCACTTTTCTGCTGGCTCATTCATGCTACAGACAAATAATATGCCACATTGTAATATTATGGTTTGCAACTCTATTCTGTGGAAAACACCATCAACAGTCTCTACGTAGTAATAAATTTTCTGCACCAAATGAGCGTTTAACGACTTAACTTCAGTGATAAGTCAGGCAAATTACGCGAAACAAATAGTTCGTGTTACGATATTAAATAAATTTTATTGTAACATAACAAAACTAAGCGGCACTAGCCCAGTTAGTAAGGCTCGGACTTCGATCTGTACGTCGTGAGTTCGCATTCTCCATTGGATTATTGATGTGCACCATTTTTACACTCAGAAGCACAAGCATTACTAGCTTAGTTGGAATGGTTAACAAGAATTTAAGCAATATGAGAAAAAAATTGCCAGAATACTTTTTACATCCTCCCTCTCTGAGTGCCCAAACCCATCTAAGCATCCCTTTTGTCACAATTAATATATACATATAATTATATAAAAAAAACCTCTCATTCAAAAAGGCTTTTGTAAATAATAATTAAATCTAGGAAGACTTTTACCCACCAACTTACATCAGTGACGTTGTGTTTTTATTCCATCTTCATAATCTTATATTATTATCAGTTATATTGTTTAATTGTGGTGGTGTATTATACAATATAGTTCGATTAAAGCGTATAAGCGTACTATGAAATAAATGTGTGTATCGTGACTTTTTAAGTTGACTGAAAAAGTCCATAAAAGGTTTTGGTAGAATAGCCACCATTTTATTAAGACGTAACGTGATAAGCTGACAAGATATTTTAAAAGATTTTATATTATTCGATTTTATTTGACACTGGCATAATTATTTTAACTAATTGCCATCAAAAAAAAAAAGAAAAATCAAGGAACCGTCGGCAATCATTTAAAGCATTATATTAACACGATATAATCCCCAAGATAGCGAGCAAACATTAAAAAATACAAATGTCATCCAAGCAAGCGAGCAAACATTTCCAAATATAAATGTCATCCAAGCAAGCGTGCTTAACATGCGAGAATGAAACCCGCCCCAGGAGAAAAGTAAATACGTTCCACGTGTGAAGAAATTATAGGCTTTTCTATTAACAGGTTATGGTTTAGATATATGTATAAATTAGTATTTCTGAATGTGCGTCTTGAGTAAAATAGGAATCGTGAAAAGTTGCTCACTAAGGGTTTATTGTAACAACCAATCGTAAAGAGAAAAACCAAACGCTAAAAAATAGGCTTCTTTTTATTTTATATTTTCTTTTTACATACATATATATCGTCCCGCGTATCTCCCGCAAGGGTTGGCAGAGACCGCAGATCTCCATCCGCACTCACCCATCCTTCCTCTCTCATTCATCATACCGAAACGGCTCTTCATTAGTCACTTCTCGCCCTCGTGGGAATCAGGACGTGACGAGAGGCGAACCACGTCGCCGACATTTTTCAAAAAATTAGGTTTCTCAAAATTGGTCATAGTGAATCCAACGAGCCGCCAAGGAGGATGGAGGGCAACCCCGGCAGAGCCCCGCATGCTGAGGTAAGGCACTATTGTACCCGGGGAGCCCGATCCCGGGATGGTCGGCACGCTTGCACCTAACCTCGTCCCTAGCCACGCATCCATTGGCACGGCAGACCGTGGGCAGAGGGGAAAGGAAAAGGATAGAGGAGAAAGGACAGGGCAGGGGAAAGGATATGATGGATTTAGACAGGATGATAGAGATATGATACTACCGCAACGGATAACACGGAGTAATAAAGTATTAGCTCGGGAGGTCGGAGTCGCGTACCCGTGTACCAATACGATAACTACCGGACAGGCAGCTAGGAAAAGATACTCCCTGACCTTTTTCTTTTTATATTACTAAACATTGTTTTTTAATTTGTCACGTCTCTTAGGATCTGACATATAGTGTATATACATTCTTGCCTACGATCTCGCGTGGAAAGTTAGGCTCGACCCTTTCGGGGCGAAGTCGTAACTCGTGTAAGTCTACTGAATTTATTAAAACTGTTATTACTTTCCACCACGAGTTAGTTCGGACAATTACTCTGTGAATAGTTTGAATAGTTGTAAACTTTATTTATTTATATATAATGTTATTTATTCTTTGTTTTTACTGAAATTTCTTACAGATGCGTTGCTCTGTAAAGAGATTTTATTTTATTAAATCTAACTTATACAATCATTTATATAATTTTAAAATTTAAATATAATATTTTTACATGTAAAGAGAAATAAAGTTAAAAAGCTATCATTTCTCTATTTTTATTCACAACAGTAATATTTTTTTTTATTTATTCAACAGCAATAGTTTTATTGACATATGTCTAATCTTATTTTAAAAGGTTTCACAATATCGTCTCACTTTCCACAATCGCTTAATAGATTTTTATTTTAACTACAGTGGCACTTACGTTTCAGTTTCAAAGCCAAGTAATGACATCTACGTTATGAGAAATTCTAGTGGTGGACTCTATGGCAGCCATTACTATGGAGAAATGCCGCAAGCAGGGTTTTACAACAGCAATATCGCAGAGCTGAGTGTTTGTCTAATAGAGTAACTTTGACTGTAAATTGGGCTCATTCCTCTACCCTTAATAACGGCATTGCCACGCAAATACTTCTAATTTCCAATACATTTATTATTATTTATGGGACATTGTGATTTATATGTAGTTCTGATAATGAATTTTGTAGGAAGAGGATTTGAACATCTGTTTACCTGAAATTAACATCATTGTCACATATTTGGCTCATATGGCAAGACAACTCTTGACAAGATTTGTGAAAAAAAAATTTGAAAAAAAAAATTTATACATACAAACCAGTACACTTACATAGTTATTTTTTATATAATAGGAAGGCAAACGAACAAGCGTGTCACCTGATGGAAAGCAATCAACGCCTGCCCATAGACTTCTGCACTGCTGTGTGTGCTGTGTTACCTACTGGAATTTTTACAGTGATTGCAAGAATTTGGAAGCCCAAAGGACTTCGTTCATTTCTTTCTCCGTTTCCTTCCTATTATTCACATCTTTACCCTAAGCTAGGCGAAGCATCTGTATTGCGTTTAGTACTGCAGAAGTTTATGGTAACCTGCTTGCGTTTTTCTCTATTGCTTCCAAAAAATGTATAGGTTTCACTCTGACAAGCTCACCTCATTAACTAACAGATATTGACGCATTCATTAAAACATATCATATTGTATGAATAAACTAATAATAAATAAATTATAATAACTTATAATAAATAAATTATAATAACTCATAATAAATAAATTATTATAACTTATATTAACTGTGTGAATGGCTAATAGAGGCCAATATTTATAATATTAAGGATTTTATTACTTTAAAATATATATCATATGTATATAATAGATAAACAAAAGTGATATTTAAATGTAATGATAAATTATAATTTTAATGTCAATATATTAGTTTAATTATGTATTTAGATCTGTAACAATTGTTTTATTTATTACAAAAAATTAATAATATTAACAATTGTTATAGTATATAATAATTAAAGAAATTTGTACGCCATAAGTGACAATGTGATGGAGCTTTTATACGTCTTTTATTCATCTTGTTACACCTCACAATATACAAATAAAGAATTATTATTATTATTATTATTCTTGTAAAGCCACGACGAAGCGCGGCCATTGTCGCAAAACAAAATGGCGTCACTACCGTAACCGAGCGCGTTGTACAATTAATTGTGCCGCCATCACGACATCCACTTCATTAGCTAGAACAAGCGATGCGCAAACTGGCTTCGTTAATTATACGTAACATGCAGATATTGTTGGGACACTTAAAACAACTCGCGTCGGTGTGGTTGGTACTTAAGTGTTCTGGAGTAACTATAAGCGTATACTTGGAAAATAAATTTCCCTTAATCTCACTTATTTTAATTTTGCTTACTTATTTAAGAGTTAAATAACTTAAATTTTGAGTACCACCATCTGGATTAATGCAGATCCAGGACGTCGCGTTTTTCTCGAAACTTCATTCCACACACCACTACCCCATGGAAGCAATGTTGTTTGCGAACCGAAATGACATTGGAACCTTCAAAAAACAAGCCTACACATTTCTTAAAGGCTTGCAACGCTTTTGCAATGCCTATGGCGCTGCAGATGTGTATGGGGGATGTTGATTAGGCGACACGTCTGCTCATTTGCCTTTCTATCCCATAAAAAATATCGTAAAAATGTCTCGAATGAAGAAATTGGAAATTGCTGCATCGGCAAGCGTTGAGTATGAAAATCTTTCGAATTATTATAATATTTATATCGAATATTTATTTCGAATTATTTGTTACTAATATTTGTTGCTCAACTAGGCTTTTTTATACCAAAAAAATTGCATTTTTTACGCAGAGCACACTTTAAAATGCTTCAAAATTGCTATTATATGTACATATGTGATTCTTACACTCTACTATGATTATACTTTTTATAATTATTAATTGTCTTTTGTCAAACTTGCTGCTACTACTTTTTCTTCATTTGTCTAGACCATTACTGCATGTATTTGGGGTTGTCCTTCCTTGTTCTAAATATGTACATTGTTAGAAAAACAATTGTAAATCCTTAAATATTCATACAGAAAGCCAGGCTCAGAAGAATGACATAATTTATTTCCTGCACATTAAACTTCTCTCTAAGTCTCGGGTCCTTGCAAATTAACGACATTAAATATTTTCGAATAATAAATATGACTTATTTTACGCCTTCTTCTGACAGACGACTTGATAAATTTGCTTAGTTATGAATAAAGCCTTATCCGTTATTTTTTTTAATGTCTTAACTAAATCTTGGGATGCCAAGGCCAAGCCTATGCATGTCTCCGCCCCGTGTGGCAATCGAAACACTTCTCTAACAGAGTGAAACTTAAAATATTCAACACTAACGTAAAGTCAATTCTGCTGTACGGGTGTGAGACATGGAAAAGTACGAAAGAACTGGTACGCAAACTCCAGGTAATTGTCAACCACTGCCTACGAGGAATTCTAAAAGTATATTGGCCCGATAATATGTTCTCCAATGAAGAGCTGTAGAGAATCAGCAAAGAGGACCCAATAGATGTCCACATACGTAGACAAAAATTGAGATGGATAGGGCATAATCTCCGGCATCACGCTAGTCATATCCCCAAACAAGCCTGGACTACTCTGACGGCCGAAGTCCAGAAGATGGGCCTATCCTGGAGCGACGTGAAACGTATCGCCTCCGACAGGTCGAGATGGAGAAACGTCGTGTCTGCCCTATGCCCCAAACTAGGGACTTCGCTATCCCCCTATCTTAGGACTCAGAGAGAGAGAGAGAGAGAGAAATCTTGGGAAAAAGTATGCATATTAGAACGGCGTGCCATTTTTGGTGCACGGGACGGACAGTCCCATTTAAAACAGGACGTATGGTTACCTCGGGTATGAATACACTACATGCACTATTTAATGCAGCGTTAGAGCAGGCTGACATGATCTATCCGTCTCACGAGTGACATGACAGAATGGCGATGACTCAGTCAGGCGTAGCCGATAACACGGTGAACACGTTTTGATGGCATGTTGACGAGCCAAGTCATGTGTGTGTCTTAGGAAGGCAACGACGAACGAAATCAACGCCGCCCAAGGACATCTGCAATAACATTAGTTGGCTTGTTTTTTTTTTTAAGGAACACTACAGGTGGCATTGATTGCTTTCCATCAGCCGATACACTTGCTTCACTTTCATATACCATAAAAAATACACGCAGTACGTTTTTGTATGACGTATTAAGACTGAAAAAACTGTAGGTAACTCGTACAATATAGGCGGTACTCGACGACTATATTTCACAGTCGTTATGATGCATGTACAACGCGAGAGATAAGGCACGAATGCTTTATTTCAAGCAGGGAAAATATGCTCATAGCTGCTTGCAGGACTACCTTTTTGTATCTCTTACATATAATATTATAATAACTAATAAATCTAGTAAGCGTTTATAAAAAACGTTTTTGATTTTAATGTTATATATAGAAAGATATATTTTGTAACTTAAACGTAACTTTGTTTCTGGTGTTTTCATCAGAAACAAAGTTATACAATTATTGATTGTAATATTGCTTATATATAGAGATTATTTAGTGTGGTCTGGTGACACATTATCGATAGAATAGTAGAAATTATATATATATATATATATATATATATATATATATATATATATATATATATATATATATATATATATATATATATATATATATATATATATATATATATACATATATATGTATGGACGATACTTGGTGTTAATATAGTTTAGAAAAAAAAAATTTTAAATAAAATTTATTTTTCATTGTTGACTTACGTAGGAAATGCTTTAAATTTTTTATTTTTAAAATACTTGTTTTAATTCTTTTCGACACTTTATATATGTCCCACTGCTGAGCACCATCGTCCTCATTTTTGGAGGAACAGACGTTAACCCACCACGCTTGTCCAATGCGGATTGGCGGGGTTACCAGACTTGGAATAAATATCTGTAGGCCAAACATTTATTTATTCCGATGCGGGGATCGAACCCGCGACTATTAACTCATTGGACGGGGGGCCGCGCCACTGAGCACATTGGTCGTCGACCAGCCATCTTGTTATATAAGTTATATAAATATTTATGTATAGCTTTTTGTAACTAGAACGTACTGAAATTAGAACAAGCAAAGAGCGAACCACCACAAACCTCATCTTCCTCTTTAAATGAGATCAGTGTTTTCTTAGGCTCACCGATATTCCCATCTCAGGCGAAAGTTTATGTTTCATTAACATTCCAAATTGAAATTGAATTGTAATATCACTCTAATTTGATAATAAAATTATTAACCTTGGTAGTTCGTGAAATAATATAAATATAATATATATTATGTCGGTCTATGAAATAATATTGGTTTAAAGTGGCTTAGGAAGGTAAAAAAATATTTATTTTTTATTTATTTAATACTTTATTGTACACATAAACGATATACAAGAATTAAAAGCAAAGAAGATGTACAAAGGCGAGCTTAACTCAAAATTGAGTTTTCTTCCAGCAAACCTAGGAGTGAAAGAGAAATAAGATAAGCTGTGAGGATAGAAATAAGTGTACAACAACAAAATATAATAATAATATACATAACAATACAAACTATATAAAACCATACATAGTTCTAAAAATAATTTAGAAAGCCTACGGTGTTTTATGTAATGCTCACATCGAAAACATGAATCGTATTCGGTCGTCGACTCATTACAAAGTAAAATAATTTATATAAATAATTAACTAATCACTGCACCTTTTGGTAACCGTCACGTCCGTGTGCAATTTAACATTTAACATTTTAACAATAATAATGTTATATGTTAGAATGTTAGAATGCACTAAGACGCGACGGTTGCAAATATAATTAACTGCAAAAATATAACGGGCGGCGATAATTGCTTTCCATCAGACAATACGTTGTTCGTTTGTCTCCCTATTCAATAAATAAAAATTAGAATGCTTTCTTGGTTATTAAGGAGACTATATGAAGTAATTTTGTTTATCAATTATACTATTACCATTAATATATAATTGTAACTGAAAACGGGACAAAAAGTATCCACTTTTTTGCAAAGTTTCTTTGTCATTTAATCACCGGATTTGCGGAAATTTTTCATTTTATCACCATTCGTACAAACAGTCGTTACCAAGCGGTGGACAATCAAAAATATGTTTTATTTTTGTAACTGTATTATCAATGTTTTCTTCTTATTTCATAACTGTCTACACTTTACAAACAAATGATTTTTCCATACTGAGATAGCGCAAATACGAAATTAATAATCACCTACGTCTCTGGGGAGAAGTACTATAGTTTAGGAAAGATTAATATAAGAAAGCATCGTGCCTGTCATACCGGTTTCAAAGCTAAGTTATTATATATTCTTATACCAGGCGGTTTTTAATTATATACCAAATATAATATATATATATATATATATATATATATATATATATATATATATATATATATATATATATATATATATATATATATATATATATATATATATATATATATATATATATAACCTACAATGCAATACAAACACAAAATACGATTATAAAATTTTAAAATCTAGTAAACGACGACCGCTTGGCTCAGTGGCGGGGCACCGAACCGTTCGAACCCCGCATTGGAATAAATATATGTATGGCCTACAGATATTGATTCCGAGTCTGGTAACCCCGCCAATCCGCATTGGACACGCGTGGTGGGTTAACATCCGTTCTTTTAGAAATGGGGAGATTCGTTCTCAGCAGTGGTTCATATATAACCTGGAAAAAAGGACACGAGATAATTTACAAGCGAGCTGAAAACGTATTGGTTTTTAAATTTTTTCTTGATAACGACATTGTACTTTGAAGGTTTTCAATGTTAAAATCATATTTCTAAAGGATTTTTAAGACATTTTGGCAATTTCAATAGATGCTTTATGGCATGGGTTTTATATTATAGTGTAAAAATCAATTTTTTCTTTGTGGTGACATTTACTAAGGTTATAAATAGCACATCCGCATACATTGTAGGTTTTTTAAATAAAGTTTATAAATCGCTTTTACATAGTTCGACAAAAAACGAATTTCTGCTAACAGCAATATTGCGATAAGTCACGAAAATTTCAACATAATAAACATTATGTAAGAAAGCGGGAATTGAACCTAGAAATTGGATCGTGACTTTGGCGAGGCTGTATTGTGTGTGGCTTGCGTTATCGGGCTATTATAATACGACCATATTCAGAATGGGTTTATGGAGAACAGAAGAGATATATCTTTTTTCTAAAAGGATCATAAAGCGGTGTTTGAAAATATCTCAAACATTTTTTGGATTTGTATTTGAATTTATATATCTTTCATGTTAATGGCCATTAATTTTGTTTATATGTTATATATATATTAAATATATTATATACTATATAAAGAGTGAAAAATTTCTACCATTCTATCAATAGTATGCTCACACCAAATTATGTTCATTTAACATCTTGTCCTTTGAACGATCGTTTTTAAGAAATCATAATTTTGAAAGAATAATCACCATTTGTGTATATATAATATTATTATTATAAATTATTTTATAATAATAATATTATATATATAATATAACTTTGGTTTGGGTACAATAAGGAATCTATTTGTCTATCTCTTCGTCTGTCCATCTCACTTGCTCTTGTAACTAAATTATAACTAATTGTACATAACGGAGTATTTTCTTGATTATCTATGACACTATATATAATATTATATAATGATTATTCATACATATTACTTCATTGTAAAAGGCAGGATAGAAGGAAAAAATAATCCTTTCCGTTAGTACACTCGAAAAAACAAACAACGCAACTATTTCTGATTATAAATACATATTATTAAAAATAATATATTGTACTACATAAAAATATATAAATTTCATTAAAAATACGATAAGTAAATACATCATATGGACTTTTCCCACCAAATTACATCAGTGACGTTATGCGTTTGTTTCATTTTCATAATCTTATATTATTATCAGTTATATTCTTTACATGTGGTGGTGTATAATACAATATAGTTCGATTAAGGTGTATAAGCGAAGTGATATGAAATAAATGCGTATATCGTGACTTTTTAAGTTGACTGAAAGTTCCATAGAAGGTTTTGGTAGAATAGCCGCCATTTTATCAAGACGTAACATGATAAGTTTACTAGTTATATTATTCAAGAGATTTGATGTTATCATGTTTTACTTGAGACTGGCATAATAGTTATAACTAATTGCCATCACAGAAATAGAAAAAAAGTAAAATATATAATAAGATATAATACTATTTCCCTTAAAGCGTGTTTCAATATAAAAAGGAATGAAGTTAGTGAAAACGTATCGGAGACGATGGAACCGTTCAATTTGGATAAGAGGTTCCAAGAGCAGATGTGCTCGGAGCTAATTTGAAAAATTGTACTTAATCGATTGAACAAGTTAATTTAGTGATTGGTTATGTCTTGTATTAAACAGTTCATTGCGACATCTTTCACGCTTATCTTAGAGTTGCCATTTTCTCAATGTAGTCCCAATTTTATTGAGATTATAATTTTTAATTAAGACAAGTGATACGACGCCCCTTTTTTATGGTATAGGAAGGTAAACTAGCAGGAATGTCACCTACTGGAAAGCAATCAATGCCACCCACATCATCAGCAGTGCCATAGGCATTTCAGAAGCGTTGTCGGCCTCTAAGAAATGGGTGGGTTTTTTGAAGGTTTCAATGTATCGGTTCTGAAACACCGCTGGAGTTAACTGGTTCCACAGGGCGATCCAGTACGGTGCGTTTTTTTTCAGAAACTTCTTTCCACGAACCACTACTCTTTGGAACTAGCTACCTTCAGCGGTTTTCGAAGCGATACGACGCTTCAAAAACAAGCCTACACATTTCTTAAAGGCCAGCAACGTTTCTACAATGCCAAGAGCACTGCGGATGTTTGTGTGCTGCGTTGATAGCCTTCCATCAGGTGATACGCCTGCTCGTTTGCCTTCCTATCCCATAAAAATAAATAAAAATATATTATAATATATATTTTTTTGTCTTTAGATGTATTTAGTTAACTAATTATTTTCCTATTTATATTTTACCTACTTTTAATTTTTTTTTACATTTTTCTTCTTCCTAAAGGTTGATTGGCAGAGAATGCCTTCCGGCATTAAATCCACCTTTGTACTAAACTGTGTACAAAAACAACAAATAAATAATAGACTTTTCCCGCCAACTGACATAAGTGACGTTATGTTTTTTTTATTTTCAAAATCTTATATTATTATCAGTTATATTGTTTAATTGTGGTGGTGTATATAATATAATTGGATTAAGGCATATAAGTAAAGTGATATGAAATAAATGCGGGTATCGTGAATTTTTAAGTTGACTGAAAAAGTCGATACAAGGTTTTGATAGACTAGCCAACATTTTATCAAGACGTAACGTGATAAGCTAACTTGTTATATAATATTTTAAAAGATTTGATATTATTATATTTTACTTG
Source organism: Baronia brevicornis (assembly GCA_031353405.1). Lineage (NCBI taxonomy): Eukaryota > Metazoa > Arthropoda > Insecta > Lepidoptera > Papilionidae > Baronia > Baronia brevicornis. Next base: position 682,595 of record JASFAT010002092.1, on the reverse strand, counting down.
ACAGTGGCATAATTGTTATAACTAATTGCCATCAAAGAAAGAAAATAAATAAATAAAACTATTTTTTGTGTATTTATAATGAAACTCAAGAGAAGAAATGTGGTAGCAACCACAAGGAAATCTTATTATAAACCGCTTGTATAGAAATACGCATATAAAGATAGTTCAGTCAAGTCACGGCTAAATAGCCTGCAGATACCGCGTACATGGCGTGATGTATTCAATTTCCGGGTGCCGAAGTGATCTATCACGTCAAGTAATCTAATCTCAAACACGTATAAAGGTCTTCTAATTCTGTTGAGAAAAATATTAAGAATATTTTATAAAAAATAACGGATATGTTATTATTTTCGTTCATTCTAAATTTGAATGGCTTTCAATAGTGCCAAAATAAAACGGGTGATTTCGCCAATGTTACAGAATGGAGAAGACATGAAGGAGACTAGTCGGTGGGGTGGAGATAAGAATGGAATGGAATAGAGAAGACATGAAGGAGACTAATCGGTGGGGTCGAGATAAGAATAGAATAGAATTGAAAAGACACAGAGACTAATTGGTGGGGTCAAGATAAGAATGGAGAATTTTTTTTAGTCTTTTTTATAATCCATATTTGTTCCGTTGCTGGGTAGGTGCCTTCTCAGTTTTAGTCTCTTTCATATATATGTAGTTGTCGCACTCAACACTCAGCATATCTGGATCTGGATCATCCCAGCGATATCTGGATCTTTCAACGGGCCTTTGACCATTTGTCGATATAAATAGGCTCTCTTCATACTCTAGTCCTCCCCCATTCGCTCAAGGTGACCAACCCAACGAAGTCGATGCACCTTGATTCCACCAATAATGTTTGTTTGCTCCACCAGGTGTTCTATTTCGGTTTTATGGTCGAATTCTCCACGATTACTTTTCTCTTCTCGTTCCACCCAAGATTTTATGAAAAAAATTCTGTTATTTTCCGTAAGATCTTAACGAAATATAAACTTATTAAACAGGTTAATACCGTAACTGTGAACTCAATTGGTGCATAAACTATATAGGAACGGCATACAATAGCATTAAAGCAGAAATACACGGTACATTAGCTCCGAGCGATACATCATACAATAGACGTGATTCGCTGCGTACTATCCTATCTTTGCGGCTCTTCCGAGCGAACGGATTTGGCGAAGAAATTATACGAACATATCACTCCTTGTTTGTGTTGTCTTTGTTAAGAAATGTTTTGTCTTAACACATTATTTTATCACGGGGACTGCTCTGAGAAATTGTTCGCAGTAATACAAGACTTTTATAGTAAAAACTGAAACACTTTTATGCCTAATTTGTTCATCTTTACAATTATCAACAGCCTGCGGCAGTCCACTGCTGGATATAGACCTCCCGTTAAAAAGCGCTACCTAGCGCGATCTTTGGCTTCATGCATGCAGACTTTACTAGCCCCTAGCACAAATCGTTGCACTATCTAGCTGGGGGGCGTACTACATTTGCCAAGGCGCGATTTCCACTCCAGCAAGTGTTTTTTTTATCAACGGTTGTCGGATCTCCGACAAACGCAACCTGCCCATCGCCACTTTAGTTTGCTAATTCGCAAGACTATGTATTCCGAATTATATCCAGAGAACCTCGCTCTCTCTATATCTGTCTGAGTGGCTCTGAGCTTGTGAAGAAGATGGACTGTGAGTGTCCATGTTTCAACGCCATAAGAGAGTATAGATAGTACACACAATGATCGAAGACTTGTCTTCAGGCTCTGAGGTATGATTGACAAAAAAATTGTTAGTGTGTGCTATTGTAAAAAAACTTTTGTGTTTTGTGTTTCACGTTATTTGAGGAAATAATTGTGTTGTAATATTATCATTATCTTAATTATCTTTCTAATATATCTAACACTTTTTCTCGTTTTATTTATAAACATTGTTGCGTAACACACATGAAAAATCATTTTTTTATGAAACGATTTAAACCTCTTTTTCAAAATCTCAAAATCAATTGGTCAACCAAGCCATTAATTATAATACAACTTTTAAAAATTAATTGACAAGACGTCCGTCAATGCGTGACAAGAACAGTTAATAGAAAATAGATGCGCGCTGCGTAAAAGAGACAGGACGATGTTTAAAAAAGACTACACATTGCTGGAACATTTTTAAATTTTGGGATTTTGCTAGAACTTTCGATCGTTTTACCTATATAAAGGTGCGATGGTTTTGTTAACAAATAAAAATAAAAACATTGGGCGCATAATAATATGTATAACGACTATATATAATACATATGTATTACTTAATTAAATTAATTAATATTCTTATGATTAAAACGTGGGGCGTTTTAATTTTAATTTGTTAATTAAATCGTTTACGATAACTACAAAAAATAGACGATCAATTGGCTCAGTGGCGGCGTCCTCCGCCCGCGGAGTCAATGGTCGCGGGTTCGATCCCCACATCGGAATAAATATATTTATGGGTTACAAATATTTATTCCGAGTCTGGTAACCCCACCAGTCCGCATTGGACAAACGTGGTAGGTTTAGCGTCCGTTCCTCCAGAAATGGAGTGGCCCGTTCTCAGCAGTGGGACATATATGGGCTGTGAAAAAAAATATACATATATAATAATTAATTAATTAATTAAACTAATTAATATTCTTATGAGCCCCCCGTTTTAATTTCAATTTGATAATAAAATCGTGTACAATAATTTTTTTTTTACCATTTTTATTTTTCTAAAAACTTTATCGCGGATCAAAGAAAGGTCATTCTTGAGTCTCCAAATGAAATTGAAGAAGGAAGATGATGAACAACGAGTAATACAGCGACCCCGTATAAATTTCTGTGTAGGTACTCTGTCCAACGCCGGATGAGGTCGACGACTATTTTTCATTGTTGTCATGTTTCATGCGAGGAGAGAGATAAGGCACGTATGCGTTTTCGCGCGAACTCTCGGAAAAATATTGAACTGAACTGTTTACTGAAAGATATTATTAAGATATTGTGTTCGCTTTATATTATATAAAAATGGAGAGCTTTTTTGTTAATCTCGCTAAAACTCAAAAACGGCTCTACGGATTAATATATTGTTTTTTGGTGTGTTCGCTCTAATACAGGGAAGGTTTATGAATAAAAAAATATAGGGAAAACATTAAAGAAAAACTTGAAAAATGAAAAATTATTTTGTTCCTTTTATTTCTAATTCTTTTAATAGATTGCGTTAGTGGCGGCTTTATCGTCTAACGGACTTGTTGTTATACAAAACTATCGTTTCTTTTGTGCGATTTTCACAAATATTGCATATCTAAGTACTGTGGCATGCCCGCCGTTCTGCTACGGCGACGCCCGGGATCTGTAGGGGGTTTATATCTTCTAATAAAATTCTTAGAAATTATATTAATTTATTCTTCCATTTTATTGTACATTTATATCTTATTCATATTAATACTTTATTTCACACTTTTTAATTTACATTTTATATATGCGCCGAACGGGTGACATGTCTATATATAAGACGTCAATCGAACTAAATTTTGTTTTAATAGAAAAATATTTCTTTTTAATATCAAATAACAAATTTAAAAAGAAATAATATAAAAAGTTTGCATTCGTGATACATTTGTTAATGTATCACTACGGTACTAACATACCAAGAGACGATAAATACAGGGAAAATTAAATTGTAGGTGAAACGAAATTCATCGGGCCATCTAATATAGGATTATAATGAAAGCGGCGATAGTTGAGTTGATAGGGATAGCGCTTACGATCTAAGGTGGTGAATTCGTTCCTATTATTGGTCTACAGATATTTATTCCGAGTCTGGTGATCTGATCCTCATAGGACAAGCATAGTAGGTGTTAATGTCCGTTCCTCCAGAAATCAGTAGGCCCGAGCTCAAAAATGGGACATATATGGGCTTTGAAAAAAAAAATTGGACTAGGTGAGAATTTCTTAACACAAGCATTATAAGCTTAGTTGGAATAGTTAACTAGAATATAATATTAATTAACAAATATAATATTAAAAACAATTTGGGTTTACCATTAAGTATGAGCAAACATGATTGATATTAAATATGTGAACACATATCCCTAGGGATATGTAAATTAATTTTGTGTTTTAAAATTCATGTAATCTTCTCATTGGCTTTAAAATTGTCCCTTCAAAGGCATCGATTACATACACTATGTAAAAGCTCAATCACACAAATTATGTTTAAAAACTCAATTACAAAAGTTATATACAAAAACTCAATTACAAAAGTTATGTATAAAAACTCAATTACAAAAATTATGTATAAAATCTCAATTACAAAAATTGTGTATAAAAACTTAATTACAAAGGTAAATAAACAACAAAGCGAACATAACGTAATATAAATGAGACAAAGTTTCTCTATTAACTTATTTAACTGTTTTAGTGCTGTTATTTTTTACTCATATATACTTAAAAATGACAAAAAGTCTTTTGTTTTTGATGTCATTTATTCTTGTCACAAAAAGTTGGCCTCCTTGTGATGCCGATTTCCAGTATAACAGCAATAAATCCTCTCATTTTTCGGATGATGACTGGCTTCCACAATTTTGCACGAGATTGCCGTTTCAAATTTGGATGATCATGCTAAAACTGAGTGGCACTATCGCGCTCGTGACAAATATAGTGACGATGAGCGCGATAGCGCTCGTCATCACTCAATTGGTTAAAATTAAAAACACAAAAAACGTATTTAAATTTTAAGGTCGTAAGTTGCTAGGCAACGCTTTATTATGAAAAAATAAAAAAAATATTGGAAATTGTTTAAGATATAACTAGAGGACATCCGCGTGCATCATCAGACATGCGGTCTCCACTCCAGTATATCATTGGTTCATTTATTAGAACTTATAGGTACATATGAGTAAACTTTACGGGAACAATAAAAAACTAATTTCCCATTAACTTTAGTTCAGAGCATTTCATTTATAAAACCCACCATTTTGTTGGTCCAACAACCAACCCAACGCTAATAGTGGTATAGTCACGCTCCAGACGAATACTTTGTCAAGAATGGCATAATATTTGTCTGTAGCATGAATGGGCCGGCTTGCCCGGGGAAGTACCACACTCCCGCAAAAAACCGGTGTCTGAGTGGTAGCTTAGCTACCGAGCTTCGTACGGTGAGCGGCCAAGTTCCGGAGACCCAACACCCTCACCCGTCTTTCTACTTTCCCCCTCCCATTACTACTCCTATAATGACACTTTCTATAAAGGTCGGCAACGCATCTCATATTAAATTTGTTGAAAACATACATACATACATATCGTCACTTATATCTCCCGTAGGGGTTGGCAGAGACTACAGATAACCATCCGCTAAGATGCCGGCATCCCCTTCTTGCTTTTAAAAAGTAAATTTATTAACAGTTGTTGTTTATTTAGCTACATTGTTTCCAAGTTTAGCATTAAATACATTCAAATAACGTTACGGCTAAATTACCGTTTAATGACACAACTTTGACCGTAACTCAGACGAGCTGCTATACCTAACACAGCGCGGTTTTGTTATGTAAACTAAATAATAGACTATTGTGCTTGTTTATGTGGTAAGTGTATTATTTTATTTTTCACTTAAGAGGTAACCAGAGGATCAAGTATGTCATCTACATACGTACATACATATCGTCACGCATGTCTCCTGTAGCGGTAGGCAGAGATCACAGATCTCCATCTGCTACGATCTCGGCATATTTTACTTGCTTCCTACACACTCATCACTATCCTCATCAAGCGCGCCTTTTTTAAAAACTTCGGCAATTTGGTCAAGGTATGTTTTCCGTGGTCTTCCGCTACCGACCCTTCCCTGCATATCCGCAACGTAAATTTCTTTTGCCAGTCGTCTTTCATCCATCGTCTCTATATGCCCAAACAATCTAAGCATCCCTTTCTCAACTTTTGTCACGACACCTTCTTTTTCTCCTAATCGCTCTCTTTATATCTTCATTTCTTATTCTATCATTCAAAATATATGTGGGGTAAACACATACTTCTTAATGCTCTCATTTGGTCACGATGGGTTAGCGTGCATTACTTTCTCGCTCTACTGAGACTACTCAGCTTTTAAGAGAATACTCTTGAATAATAGTAGGTTACAAGCTTCAAGTTGTTACGAAGTTTTTGAACAAAATTCAAGAAAATAAATGCGCCAATTATTCAAACGAGACGTTATTAATCCTAAAAGATAAGTCGCCGGTTTTAAGGACGTCATTTTTTCACAATAAATTGCTACCAACATTTCAAATTCCATATCGGCTTGAAACTGTAATTTCCATAGATAAAAACATTGTTATTGCAGTTGAAAAAATACAAAGTATAAAAGAATTCATTATAATTATACTTGCAGACCGAATTGGCTTAGTAGCGAATCTATAGCGATCGGAGTTAATAGAAACAGGTTTGAGTCATGTACCGTGATAAAATTATATATGTATAGTCTATAGATAGAAAAAAATTAGCAAAATAAATTGGCAATGTGGTGTTTGTCCGAAATCCGACAATCGTTGGAGCAGACAAGTGCTGGAGTGAAGACCGCGTCTTGGTAAACGTAGTGTGGGACGCCCCCCGGCTAGATGCTGCGACGATCTGCGCAGGGCGGCTAGCAGAAACAGAACTGTGTGAAGCTGAAGATGCTGTTGTTTGATTGTTTAATAGTCTATACATATTTATTCCGAAAGATGAAATATACCGGAATTTATACAAAAATGTTTCATCGCTCTACGCAATAAAGAAATTGTATCAAAAAGCATTAAGTTTTTGGTATCTAAAAAATATAAAAATAGGATTTAAAAACTCCTTTTATGTCCAAAACACAAACAGAGTGCAAAATCAACAAAAAACTACTGACTTGAAACTCAACTAAAAGTTTGAACATCCTTCAAACGGCTGACATCTCTTTGGAAACATTTTTGCTTACGTGTACGCATTCAAAGTATTTGCTTTTCAATGGAGGAATGATTCATTCACAAACCAGTGCTCGCATGTAGAACATGCTTTTTTTTAACAATGTTAACATTTGAAAATGTATACTCAGTTAAAAAATTCAAGCAATAACATCGCCTCATAATAATTTCAAGTCTTAATCTACAATAGTTTTCATTTCAAAAATATCTGTCAATAATAAGACTCAACAGACTTTTTTTTACTGAAAGTTAAGATCCGCGACGAGCAAACTAATTTTGTTTGCTTATCGCGGATCTTAACTATGCAAAAATTCTGACTGTCCCCATAGTAATAAATTTCCGCAAAGTAACGCCTGACTCCATTAAGCAACGTATACTCAGTTAAAAAATGCAAGCAATAACAACGCCTCATAATAATTTCAACTCTTAATCTAGTTTTCACTTCAATTACATCTTGCAATAATAAGAGTCAACAGACTTTTTTTTAAAGTTAAGATCCAAGACAGGCAAACTAATTTTGTTTGCTCGTCGCGGATCTTAACTAAGCAAGAATTCTGACTGTCCACATAGTAATGGATTTCCACAAAGCAACGCCTGACTCCATTAATCATTTTTTTACTGAAAGTATTCAGCATGATCAGCTGCATTGTTCCAACACTTATTGGTAGACGTCAATGATGACACATCACACTATAAAGAATATAATGACTTAAGTTAAACGTTGAAACTGGTACTAACTGACACTGTCACTAACTGACACTGCCCCTAACTGACACTGCCACTAACAGACACTGCCCCTAACTGACACTTCCGCTAACTGACACTGCCACTTACTGACACTGCCACTAATTGACACTGCCACTATCTGACACTGCCACCATCTGACCCTGACACCTACTGTCACTGCCACTAACTAACACTGCCACTAACTGACACTGCCACTAACTGACACTGCCACTAACTGACACTGTCACTAACTGACACTGCCCCTAACTGAGACTTCCGCTAACTGACACTGCTACTAACTGACACTGCCACTAACTGACACTGCCACTAACTGATACTGCGACTAACTGACACAATCACTAACTGATATTGACAGTAATTGACATTGACATTGGCCATGGCAATGAGTCACATTAACACTGAATAAGGCACTAATATTGACACAGACACTGACGATGACAGCGATTATGACAAGGATACTGGCACTCCACTGGCTGTTTATTCTCTCACAAGACTGAACTGCCTATTATTATAATTAAATGACTAATGATTTCAAAAAAAATAATTTTATATCAAACACAGAGAAAAATTATATAGTGTGTCCGGTGGCAAAGTTAGGTTTTCAAACAAAGAATATTCCACCATATTTATATCAAGTTAAAGTTTAGGCTGGTAACTTAATTCTGACATCGGACACCTTTATATACTGCACAGTTGACTTTTACGTACATACATACATACAATCGTAACGCCTGTCTCTCGTAGGGGTAGGCAGAGATCACAAATCTCCATTCGCTATGATCCCGGCATAACTTCCTTGCTTCCTCCACATACATCCATCTTTTCATTCATCCTTCCTCTCACATTCATCGTAGGTTAATTAAAATTTGTCATAGTGAATCCCACGAGCCGCAACGGAGGATGGAAGTTAGCCCTAGCAGAGTCGTGCATGTATATAGTACCCGGGGAAGCCCGATCCCGGGACGATTGGCACATTTGTGACTAAGCTCGTCCTTAACTACGCATCCATTGGCACGGCAGATCGTGGATTGGCGAAGAAGAAAGGAAAGAGCAGAGGAAAGGAAAGATGGATTTAGACAGGATGGTAGGGATATGATACTACCACAACGGAAGACAAGGAGTGATACGGTAGTAGCTCGGTAGGCCTGACTACCGGACAGGCGGCTAGGCAAGACAACTTATTGGACAACATTTTAAGAAGTTACCGTAACTGAATTATCTAAGAGAACATCCACATACCATCATTTTAAGCTATCTCCACATGCTCATCTTTCCAAATATATAACTGCATAACCGAAGCTCTGCACGACTGCATCTCTTGGGCGCTGGCTCCACGCTGGCAGGCCTCCAAGATTTAACTTAGTTTGTACGTGCAATGTTTTAATGATAAATTGCTTGAGAAACTCTCGCTGGAAGGGAAAGTATTCACATATATGTAGATGTCTACAAATGTATGTTATTGTTCGAGATCAAAGATGTCTTTTATTTTGGAAATGAATCAAGAAATCCTAGATAGTTCTAGAAAGTGGTGAAGCGTGCAACAGCTTCTTTTACTAGTTGAAGCGAACGAGTAAAAATTAAAAAGACAATCCACGAAAACTATTTTTTATCTGGGATGAGGAATGTGCAGTTTTCTGTCTTCATCGTAACCAATGTAGTGTGGAACGGAGCGCCAATCTGTGCAGGGTGACTACCGGAAATTGGTCGAAGTAGTAAGTAGGCCTGTGTCCATCTACGGACTGCCTCAGGCTGTTGTTCGTATTGATTATGGAAAATTATCATCATGCCTATATAAAGCATTTAAATTATAAATACTTTTTTGAATAATTACTCACACACACGCACGCAAACACGCACGCGTACCTTTTTACCTAAATCATAACTCGCGCATAATATGTTGATGAAGGAAGTGAAACCCAGCGCTACAGGGGAATCCCTTTCCCCGTTAGCAAAAGCTGAGCCACATACAATTGGTCCAACCAGTCATGTTTGAGAGGAGATTATTTACAATAAATAATTGACAAATATTTTGAGACAGAGTTGTATTAGGTAATTATCTATACACAAAGTTTCAGTACAAGCTAGCTCTTTGGCTTCGAGCACATAATTTCGTGAAGTTATTTCCAAAGTTAAACCATTTAATGGTTAGCGTAGTTACTAAACAGAAATTGTTTGATGTTCCATTTTGCAGACTTGTTTCTCTACGACTTTTATAGAAATGATATCATAGTACACATCTTATTTTCAAAGATAGACAGTCAAATTTACTTTGCTAAGATCCGCGAACACAAATTAGAGCACAATCTGCGAACATAAAAATAAATATTTCTTCATATTATGTCTGTAGAAAGAGCAAGAAATGGGAAGGCTTAGGGCCTAGTTGTGAGACATTTATTTATATATCAATATATCAATATCAGTCCGCGGCAGTCCACTGCAAGACATAGGCCTCACTCAAGGCGCGCCACCTAGTTCGATCTTCGGCTACACGCATCCAGTCTCTGCCAGCCGTCTTGCGCAGATCGTCGCTCCATCTAGCTAGTCTTACACTACGTTTGCCGTCTACTCCAACGATTGTCGGTTCTCTGACAAACGTGTCCAGCCCATTGCCACTTCAGTCTGCTAACTTGAAGAGATATGGCAGTGACTTTGGTTCTCCAGCGAATTTCTTCATTTCGAATTCTATCCACCAGAGAAACACCGAGCATAGCCCTATGACGACTTTGAGCTTGTCGAGGAAACGGATTTATTTCTTATTACTTTTTTAATTTGGCCTATCAAAAAGAAGAAATATATGTTATCCTGTGATAAAGAATTAGGTTTTGAACATAAAAAATAAAAAATCGCAACAATATATTATATTTCGTAAAACAATAAATTTTACGAAAAAGAGAACACTCTTGTAATATAGATACACCTACAGTATTCTAACCTCTTTGATTTTTTCTTTTAGTGCTGACTTGGTCGTCAGGTGTGTTTTGTGGGTTTTATTTTTGAGGTACCCCCACAAATCCGGCAACCTGGGTAACCAGGGGATATCGACAAAATGGCTTATATTTGCTAAGGGAGAAATCACGAAGCAGCTACTTCTATCTAGAGGTGACTGTGTTCTAATAACTATAAGGAAATAAAAATGGCATTGGACAGGACATGCTCTTCGAGGAGAAAGGAAATGGAGTAGGACAATCACCGTTTGGTAACCAAGGAACCTGAAAAGGAGACGCGGAAGAAAATACAAAAGATGGGACGAAGAAATAAAAGAAATAGCAGGAAAATTGTGGGTTAGGACAACCAGGGATAGGAGTCAATGGAAAATGTCGGAAGACGCCTTTGGCCCTCATTAGACAAACAACAAGGATGACGATGTATAACATTATTTTAGTATATTATGTAACGGAATAACGGCTTATATTATTATCATATTATGTTCTAAGTCTTAGTCACGCCTGTTATTTTTTCCCGATCCGCCTGGGGGCAAAAACTAAACTTATTTTTCCAATTTATTCTTTGCTAAAGTCATATGTTAACCCCTTGAGTGGAAATGACGGGCCTCGTTCGCTATAATTTTCTATGTGTAATTCAAAATTGGCAAGCGTCGTCCGCAGTATATTTTAAAGTTAAAAACCATATGGATTACTTTAAATTTGTTGAAATTTAAATATTGTAATTGTCGCATGTGATGTTTATTATAATCAAATTTTTTTAATTATTTAATTTCGTTGTTACTTCAAGTTATATTTTTAAATTTTAGTTTAATATTATCATTTCTTTATAAACATGATGAATTACAAATTTCATTTTATTTATAACAGCTATGAAAAATTAGATAAAGCATAGTAGTTCTCACTAGATTGGCCCCTCCTGAGACATTCCAATTCGGTCATTATTCGTATTCGGCTATAGATACATACATATATTAGTAGTAGATAAAATATTTTTTACTGTAATATAAATATGCATTTAATAAAATCAAAAATATTTAAGTTTTATTGTATGAAAAACATATTTAAGTTTTATTTAGTGGTAGAGCCACGCTGCAGACGAATACTTTTTCAAGAATGGTATATTATATGTCTGTACCATGAATGGACCGGCTCGCCCGGGGAAGTACCACACTCCCGCAGAAAACCGACGACTGAGTGGTAACTACCGCGCTTTATCCGGTGAGCGGTTGAGTTCCGGAGACCCAAACGAGGACCATCCTTGCTTCCTCCACACTCATCCATCTTTCCAGCTCTTCTTCCTCTTACATTCAAAAGCGTCGTTTCGTAGCGAAACAGTTCTCCGTTAGTCCCTTCTCGCCCTCGTGGGAATCAGGACGAGACGGGTGGCGTACCACATCGCCGTAATTTTTTAAGAAATTAGTTTTAGTAAAATTTGTCATAGTGAATCTCACGAACCGCAAGGGAGGATGGAGGTCAGCCCCAGCAGAGCCCCGCATACTGAGGTAAGTGCCTTATATAGTACCCGGGGGAGCCCGATCCCGGGACGGTCGGCACAGTAGACTGTGATTGGTGGAGAGAGAAGAGATACTACCCCATCGGAAGACAAGGAGTGAGACGGTATTTTTAAATCCCAAGTATGAGGATTAAATTTTGCTTAAGTAGTGCAATTTGCAAGAGACGTAATTAAAGTTGAGCCATTAAACGCTCGTTTAGGAAGACAGTGTTGAGGAACATCAAACTTTTCGACGTGACTGTAAAAACAAGCCGTTAAACGAATCGCTTTGGACTGCGCAATTCTTAGAATTCAACTATCCTTATTTTAAAAAATAATAATAATAATACCTTTATTTTCCAACACGCAGAATATTGTTTTTTTTTATGGGATAGGAGGGCAAACGAGCAAGCGCGCCGCCTGATGTAAAGCAATCAACGCCGCCCATAGACAACCGCGACACCGCAGGAGTCACGGAAGCATTGCTGGCCTTTTAGGTATGTCTAGGCTTGTTTTTTGAAAGTACCAATATCGTATCGGTTCGGTAAGACCGCCGAAGGTAGCTGGTTCTACAGAGTGGTGGTGCGTGCGAGTTTCGAGAGAAGCGTACCATAGTAGATCGCTACTCACTCATACGATCCAGATAGTGGGGATGAAATTTTTCTTTACGGCGAGTTGTGCGGTTGTGGATTTCGGCGGTGTGACAGCGTCGAAGGATGTTGTCTGCCATGATCTTTCGGATCATCTAGATGGATCTAAAATGTACTGTTTATTAAATAGTGAGAGGAAGGATGGATGGATACACACTCGTGTAGGAAGTACGGAATCGTAGCGGATGGAGATCTGTGGTCTCTGCCTACCCCTACGGGAAACAGGCGTGACGATATGTATGTATGTATGTATCTTATTCAAAAAAAAAAAAGCTGTACGTTGCAAAACAGAGTCAGCTTTTCAAAATAAAACATAAAAAAGAAATGTCTCCGTAAATAAAATGCAAATAAGCAATCGGCAAGTCCCACGAATAGCCTGCATAATTTTCCATTCAGGCAAATTAGTTCGGCACGCGTGTACGCCACCAATTTCGCAACTGAATAGAGTACAATTTGTGACGTCACACGCAGATATTCGAATGACATGGAGTACAAAATTGTATAGAGTGTGCGTTTTATTTATTTAAACTTTTGCACAAAGTGCACAACAGTCAGTCTTGCCATTGGGTTGGTGGAAACTGATTAAATTGGTTTGGAGGCTAGTCTTTAAAAAAAAATTATTAAAAGCTAATTATATAAATTTTAATATATACACTTATAAACACACATTAATATACATACATATAAATATACACGAACAATAAATAAAAATTTGAAAAAAAAAAGCACGCATTTTTAAGTTATAAATTATTACGCCTCATAAAAAGACATCTGCAACACCCTGGGCTAACGCCGCAAGTGTATTATTGGATTTCATTCAACTTGCAGCAAGTACTCTTATCCTCATGAACAGGAATTAAAATAATGTCGGAGTTTGAGTTTAAAAACGAATGTCTTTGAAGCTTTTGTATTAAAATGCAAATTATTTCCATAGATTACGTTACAAATCATTCCCTTCCTTTATATATCGTTGGCTCATGGCTTATAAATTCTGCTAATTATTATTAGCAGAATTTGTAAGTCAATATCAGTAAATTATACAGGAGCAATGTTATGTGATAACAATCAGAAGTTATACTCCTATCTGACAATAAAATATGACAAGTTCAGAATAGCTTGGAATTATAAGTAATATTTGAAGTGAATTTTAAGACATAACTATGTTTTATTTTATCCAAGTGTAAGCTTCTTTAGTACCGTGGTGATTTAAAATTCCATTAAATGAAAAAGCGAAACTTTAAAAAGAAAAATACATATAATTACAGAATTTAGCCTGTGAGAGAACGAGACAGAATATAGAATGAACTGATGTTATATACATATAGAAGTTATATAGGTGTATACATATATGTAGATAGCGACAGAATACTTCTACCGCGTGTGAACTGCATACTTTTTTTGTGTAATGAATTTTAATTGTTGTATATACACAATAGTAATTATTAGTATTAATTTTATAGATTTCTATTAAAGCTTAGTGTCGAAGCTACCGCTTTAGGAGCTAATGCTCACGGGTACGATTCTTGCAAAGGGATAAATATATGTATGGACATTTATTCTGAAACTGGGCGCCACCAATTCGCCTTAGATATGCGTGGTGGGTTAGTGATCATTCCTCTAGAATTGTGGAGCCCATGCCTAATAGTGGGACGTATATGTATGAGCTGTAAAAAATGACAAGTAAATAATAACACAAATTATATATATAGTATTAAGTCCTCCATATGTGTATAAATTGTGTACTCATGTTTAAAAAAACTAATATGCAATAGCGATAATGTTTGTTAAGGTCACATTCCGAACACTGCGATAGCGACAGAGATGGGTGTCGGACACAGTTGTCGCCCGGCGACAGCGATACTGCTGTTTATTGTTTTGTATGTGAACTAGTACGCAGCTCGCGACAAGTGTCGCGACTGTCGCCTGACTATGTCAACTGTCGCTGTGTTCGGAGTGTATATATAACTTTAAATAATTTATTTATAAAATATAGAACAATAGATAACGCTTCTATTTAATTTCTCCTCCACGTTTGTTTTATGTCTGGTTGAATTCCACACATAATTATTTCTGGCCACAGAGCGATGTGTTCCTGAAATGAGGATGAAAATTAATGTTTGCTGAACTAGGTCACGTGACTGTTTCCGCGAGTGTCATTATTTAACCACTATTGCCTTCTGTCTACGGCGTAGGCTGCGTAGCAGTATAATTAAAATCTTAATGATACTTCTCGAATATGTTATTTACCATACTTATTCTTTTACCTAACAAAACGTAATTATATTCAAGATTTAATAGTGGTAGAGTCTTATTCTCATATATATATATATATATATATATATATATATATATATATATATATATATATATATATATATATATATATATATATATATATATATATCAACATTAATTCATATCCTCATTGGTGGACAGTGTCATAAATTAACATAATAAATATATGTACATGTTTTGATCTATTAATAATATATATATAATAAAATAGTAACGACCAATGGAGAGCCGTTTCGCTACGATGAACGAGAGGAAAGATGGATTAAAAGATGGATGAATGGATAGAAAGATGGAGGAAGCAAGGAAGGTGTGTCAGGATCGTAGCGGATGGATATCTGTGGTTTCTGCCTACCTCTACAACAGGAAACAGGCGTGACGATATGTATGTATCTATATAAAACGCCAATTATGTAAATATTTATGTAATATGTATAATATGTGTTTAAAATATCTATGTAAAATTGACAACCAATTGGCTCAGTGGTGGGGTCCTTCGGCTGCGGAGTCAATGGTCGCGGGTTCGATCCTCGCATCGGAATAAATATATGTATGGATTACAAATATTTATTCCTAGTCTGGTAACACCGCCAATCCGCATTGGACATGCGTGGTGGGTTAACGTCCGTTCCTCTAGAAATGGAGAGGCCCGTGCTTAGCAGTGGGCCGTATATAGGCTGTTAAAAATGTAAAAAACATTTAAATAAGATTTTAAAAATTATATTGCTTTAACAATAGGCGACTATTTCATTTATTGTAAACAGCTATTGATTTCCGATCGCCTAGTTGCAAGTCAATAGCTGTGGTTGATTTGCAATTCATGTAGTTTCTCATAAATTCGAAACAGACGTTGTAAATTTGTCCCTCGCGTTTGCTTCACAAATACTAACTTGAGAATTCATCATATTCTAACAGTTTTCGATGAAAATATGGAGCAGAAAATTAAGAATATGGAGAAAATTACGCGGGTTCAATAAACAAACCTACTCAAATTTCAATGGCCGGCAACGCATTTGTGATGGTTATGGTGCCGCAGATATCATCTATAGGCGGCGTTGATTGCTTTCCATCAGGTTACATGCTTGCTCGTTTGCCTTTCTATCCCATAAAAATATTTTTTTTATATTTTTTTTATATATATTCACGCCTATCCCTCGCAGGGGTTGGCAGAGACCACAGAGCTCCATCCGCTGCCATTCATCGCAGCGAAACGGCTCGTCATTGGTCGCTTTTCGCCCTTGTGATAATCAGGACGTGACGGGTGGCGAACCACGTCGCCGTCATTTTCGACAAATTAGGTATATTAAATTCGTCTTAGTGAATCCCACGACCCCGGGACGATCGGCACGCTTGCGACTAGGCTCGCCCCTAGCCACGCATCCATTGGCACGGCAGACCGTGGATTGGCGGAGAGGAAGGGAAAGGATAGAGAAGAAAGGAAGGAGCTGGAAAGGAAATACGGATTTGGGGGGTTATCAGACTCGGAATAAACATTTATAAATCTATATAAATGTTTATTCCGATGCGGCCAAAAATAATTCCATTATGAAAATATATGGAACAGCTCTGGCTAGATAGAGCGATGATAGGCGGTTGGTAGAGACTGGATACGAAGCCGAATATCTGGCTAGACAACATACAATTTTATTTTTAAATAAAAATAATCCTTTCACTCACATACTAAAGCAAGCATTTTCAACATATTAACGACAACTAGGTATAGTCTTACTGTAATGTTAATGCCTTTGATATATTATAATGTGACTAGAACGCGTCACGTACGGCATTAATTACTCGATTCTAGTATCGATTTAGATTCGAATGACAATAGCGTGTGTGTAATTATAGTGAGATACGAATCATTAGTATATACAGAGTATTTGTAATAACTACATAATTAATTTATCAGCGATACATTTATATGGTCCACTGCTGGATAGTAATTTGGTTCAAAATTTAGGATTATTGTCGTAATTCCTACGTTTGGGCGAATTGAGTTTCTCGGATTGGATTTTATAGCTCAGATAACTGCTCTATTGCTCAGATAACCGCTCTATTGCTCAGATAACTGCTCTATTGCTCAGATGACTGCTCTATTGCTCAGATGACTGCTATATTGCTCAGATAACTGCTGTATTGCTCAGACAACTGCTCTATTGATCAGATAGCTGATCTATACATATTTGCTTCTATGATCACCTCATATGAGCAGGAATTTCGAAATGATATAATATGATCATAAATAGAATTATTGATAAGTCTTTTGTTAACCAAAAATGCGAATACGGATGAATAAAAATCAACTATTCAAATTCTTTTCCAAATTTTTGTAACTGTATGTCTGAAATTGGCGGTAAGTTCTTAAAATTTTCTCCTAAACAAACCCAAACACTTCCTACCGCTACAAATACCTACTGCTTATATATACCAATGTAATTTTTTTAATGTGATATAAATATTGTCATTTTAGTTCGTTCATTGTAAGTATTAAAATGTACTTTACTACACTTAGTATTTATTTGTATTTTCAAGCATACGCACGCACACACATACACATACACACACAATCAAATACACAAACACACACACACACACAACATACACACACATTTTAATGTAAATTTTTTAAGATTTTATATTTATTTCTCTGCCTTTCAAGTTTGTTCAACCTACTGGTACAATTATGTTATTTATCACATTTCATACAACTAAGGTATTCTAAAAATCAAATTTCTCCAATAACAACGTAAAGATTACGCTTCGTTACAATTCGCGCTCTACCATAAACTTCCTCGTCTGCTGCTGCGAACTTTGTAATTTATTATCAAACAAGGATGAAAGTAATTAACAAGTTTGTGGCAGCATTAATCAAATTTCTCAACTCTGTATTTATACAAATTTGAATATTATACTGGAGATTCAAGAAACACCAACAATTATCTTTATCATGAGTTTTGATTACCTAAGTAATAATTGTAAGAAATATACATATATATTATAATATATAAGAAATATTCACCTTGCAGAAATACTTGCACCTTGGTGAATATTCCTTTTCCTTTTTTTTCAAATTTAATTTTTTTCTGGTGTATTTACATGTATATGGATATAGATATATGTATAGGTATTATATGTGTGTGTGTTTATATATATATATATATATATATATATATATATATATATATATATATATATATATATATATATATATATATATATATATATATATATATATATATATATATATATATATATATATATATATATATATATATATATTAGGTGTACAAATAAGTTTCCGCAGTTTTTTATAAAAAATTAGGAATTTATTGTAAAGGAAAAGTACATTACGTTTTATTCAAAGTATTTTCCATCATTTACCACTACTTTTCCCCATCTTTCTGGCAACATTCGGATACCCCGTCGAAAAAACTCTTCATCTTTTGACGCTATCCACAAATCTACCCAATTTTTGGTGTCTTCATATGATGTGAAGCGCTGCTCAGACAGACCATGTGCCATCGACCGGAACAGGTGATAATCAGAAGGGGCTAAGTCTGGTGAATACGGCGGGTGGGGTAAAACTTCCCAGTTGAGTGTTTCCAAGTATGTTTTTACCGGCGCCGCAACATGTGGACGAGCATTATCGTGTAAAAGAATAATTTTGTCGTGTCTGGAGTAGTAATGGGCGCGTTTTTCCTTAAGTGCCCGACTCAATCTCATCAATTGTGTTCGGTAGAGAGCTCCAGTAATGGTTTCGCTTGGTTTCAGCAATTCATAATACACGACACCAGGCTGATCCCACCAAATACACAGCATGAGTTTTTTTCCATGAATATTCGGCTTAGCTGTCGATGTTGATGGTTCGCCGGGCTTAACCCATGACTTTCTCTTCTTTGGATTATCGTAGTGAATCCATTTTTCGTCACCAGTGACTATACGATGCAAAAAACTCTTTTTTTTATTCCTGGCAAGCAGCATTTCACTCATGCATAATCGGCGTTCAACGTCTCTCGGCTTTAGTTCATATGGAACCCAATTTCCTTGTTTTTGAATCATTCCTAACGATTTTAAACGATGTGAAATTGCTTGTTGAGTCACTTGTAGAGTAAGTGCAAGTTCTTTTTGCGTTTGGGACGAATCTTCCTCCAATAGTACTTCTAATTCCATGTCTTCGTACACTTTCGGCCTTCCACTGCGTTCTTTGTCTTTAACGTCAAACTCACCGTTCTTAAACTTTTGAAACCATTCCTGACAACTTCTCTCACTTAAAGCAGCTTCACCATATGCTTCTAGAAGCAATCGATGCGCCTCAGCTGCAGATTTTTTCACATTAAAGAAGTAAATCAAAAGTTCCCGCAAATGATGCTTATTCGGAATAAAACTTGACATTTTTGCACGAAAAAAATTACGTGATGCTGATACGGAATCACTAGTACTTTAAGGTTATGGTGTTGTCAGATGACTAAACTTGGGATATTACGTTTTACATCTGACAATTTCTCCATAACCTTCTGGTGGGGCCATCTTTTGACAAACCGCGGAAACTTATTTGTACACCTAATATATATATATATATATATATATATATATATATATATATATATATATATATATATATATATATATATATATATATATATATATATATATATATATATATATATATATATATATATATATATATATATATATATATATATATATACAATATATGTGGACAGTCAGAACTTTTACTTAGCTAAAATCCGTTAGAGAGAACTTTCACTTAGCTAAAATTTTAGCTAAGTAAAAGTTCTGACTGTCCACATATATTGTATATATATATATATATATATATATATATATATATATATATATATATATATATATATATATATATATATATATATATATATATATACAATATATGTGGACAGTCAGAACTTTTACTTAGCTAAAATCCGTGATAAGATAAGATAAGAATAGCTAAGTAAAAATTCTGACCTTCCACATAGTTATGGATTCCCTCAAAGTAACGCCTGACTCCATTAATCGTCTCAACAATTAATAAAATATAATTTGTATCTTCTAATCCAATCACTGCACCCAAAATACAAATACTGCAGTCAACACTGCAATAATAACGCACGACAACGCCTGTCATAAATTAGCATGCAATATCATTAGTTGGATTATTAAGATATTAATTGCAGGCGTACCTTATTACACCCATGTAGTAAACATAACTTCTACATTCATTAATTAATATATAATGTTATTATCATTTCGTTCAGCGATAGTTGTCACTGTAGGCACACTTTTGTCAAACCTTTTTTAACTAAAGTATGCATATAATGAATGAATACCGGTGGTCTTTCCAAACCGATACGACATTGGCACTTTCAAAAAACAAACCTACACACACCTAAAAGGCCGGCAACGCTTCCGTGACTCCTGCGGTGTCGCGCTTGTCTATGGGCGGCGGTGATTGCTTTGCACTAGGCGGCACGCTTGCTCGTTTGCCCTCCTATCGCATAAAAAAGAATTAGAAAAGTTTTAGGTGGTGAGTTGGATGAGACGTTCTCCCGAATCTTCTTTCTATGAACTACCATCATGTGGAACCAACTACATTCAGCGGTATTTCTGAACCGATACGAAATTTTTGAAAAATAAGCCAACACATAAGTATCGTGATTACTGCTGTGTCTGGGATGTCTATGAGCGGCGTTGATTGTTTTCCATCAGGCGACACATTCGCTCTCCTATCCCAAAAAAATAATATCAATATTTTTTAGCCTATTAAAGTACTCTTCGTGAACTTTTGCAGACCGTAAAAGGTAGTAAAGTTGCTAACCTCGGTCATAACATGAGACATGACAGGTACAAGTTGCTGCAACTGATCATGATGGGAAAAATCGCGGGCAAAAGACAAGTTGGTCGAAAAAGAAAGTCTTGGCTACGTAATATTAGGAAGTCGACCGGGATACTGAGTGCTCCAGATGTGCTGCACGTTGGAGAGGCTCTTAGAAGCACAAAATACCTTTGTGAGGGATTCCAAGATCCAAATATGCACTTTTATATAATATTTGTATTGATTGCGATTCGATACAAAATGAACATATAATTCACTTATTTTATAGCTGGAACTGGCAACATATTGTTAGTATAATTTTTATAATTTAAATATAGTAACACTCAATTTTGTTACTTTTTTCTTGACTGTTTCATTGTACTGTTCAGACCGTGTCTGTAATAATTTTAATATATTTAATTTAGTGTTATAGTAAAATCCATATCTTGCATGACGGCGACGTGGTTCGCCACCCGTCACGTCTTGTTTCTCACGAGGGCGAGAAGCGACCAATGGAGAGCCGTTTCGCTGCGATGAATAGTAGCGGATGAAACTCTGTGGTTTCTGTCAACCCCTGCGGGGGATAGGCGTAAATATATATAAAAAAATATTATGCTAAAATGTTGTTTTATTCATAAACACCCACACCTCATCACGACGGTATACTTTGGAAAGTTTGTGTATGTCGTACAATAGTGTAAAAAAAAGTTATATGATATATATAAAAAAAAATAAAAAGAAATTAATAAAAAAACAATTGCCTTTAGTTTCCATACAAGTATAAATATTAAGAAAACCCGAACACTTAAACAAATGAAATTAAAATCACCGAAAAAGGGAACAATCGACAGGCATCCCCCATTTTACGGATATTTTATATCGGATATTTTGATTCGCTGGATCAACAGCATGAAGTGACACTCTTAAACGAGGAACTCGAAGTACTTTAACTAACTAGCAATGTTACAGTATAAGATGAAATAAAGTAAAGACTTTAAGCAGCTTAAACTGCGGTATAAACTGAATCCTTTAAGCTCGGATTTGAAAAACTTTGCTGTGGAATGCAATTACGTTTGTTGAACTCGGCAGAGGGCGCAAATACAACTTCAAAATACATTCATAAGTATAAAAATAAGTACTAGAAGATTTTCATAGTTCAGAGGAATTTGAGTTCAACTTCAATTACTCGTCGACTCTTCCCGCCAACATTCATCAGTGACGTTGTATTTTTATTTCGTTTTCATAATCTTATCAGTTATATTATTTAATTATGGTGGTGTGTTATAAAGTATAGTTCAATTAAGGCGTATAAGTGAAGAAATGCGAAATAAATGCGTGTATTGTGACTTTTGTCTGTTTTTTTTGTTTTGTTTGTTTTTGAAGTTGACTGAAAAAGGCCATAGAAAGTTTTCGTAGAATAGCCACCATTTTATCAAGGCGTAAAGTGATAAGTTGACTAGTTATATATCAATATATTTGATGTTTTCGTATTTTACTTGACACTGGCATAATAGTTATAACTAATTGCCATCAAAGAAAATTCTAAAATAGACCTTATATCAGGATGGTTGTGTCACTATCAATATGTCTTCAGATCTTTGTCTATAACAAGCAGACAAGTAAAATCAACATAGTCTAATTTGGTAGATAGAATTTATTGCGCTTATAATTCACACCGACATGTCGTCTACTTCAGAAAATCAAACCCCCTCAGAGGGTTATAAAGAAGCCTACGCTCGGAGTTTCACTGATATAATTCGGAACGAAGAAATCTACCGGAGAAACAGAGTCACCGATAGAAGATATAGCTTTTCGACTTATCGAACTGAAGTGAGAATGAGTTGGACATATTTGTCGGAGAACTAACAGAGGCCGAAAGAAGGTCGAAAATCCGGCTAGTTGATGCGCTTTAAGAGAGGCCTACGTTCAGTAGTGAACTGCTGTAGGTTGACAATGATTATGATGATATAAATGACGGAGTTGAATAAATATTTTTAAAATTATCTATAGACGAAGACATAAATTGGAAATAACACATAAATGATATATTTATCAGAATAAACAAGTTTGTGTATGCCCTTAAACAAGTCAAAAATATATCTAACATAAAAACATCCCTAATGTGTTGTCATGCGTACGTTGCGTCAATATTGCGATATGGATTAGTAATCTGGGGAAATAGCACTAACCAAAATAGGGCGTTTGTAGCACAAAAAAAATATGTTAGGGCAATATATTATCTTCAGCCACAGGAATCGTGCCAGCCGGTGTTCAAGAAGCTTGGCCGACTACCACTGCCAGCTCTCTATATATATGAGGTATGTGTGTTTGTGTGGAGGCATCAAGAACTATTTAAAACAGCTCATGATAACGCTGGTCTTCCCCGGCGTAATCCCCGAAGATTAGTGCCGGATGATCACCCCAGATTCAGCAAATATATAAATAGCTGCCTGTTCATTTCTATACGCATTTACAACAATATACCTCATGAACTAATACAATGGAACACAACATTATTTAAAAGAGGCTACATGAATGGCTAATACATGGCAATATTTATAATATTTAGGAATTTTTTTACTTTAAAACTCGATCAAATGTATGTAATAGATAAACAAAAGTGATTTATAAATGTAATAATAAATTATAATTTTAATGATATTATAATAATGTGTGTTTTTCTGTTGGGTTAAGTGGATTTATTTAAAACTTAAACCAAAAACTTACCAAAAGTCGGCCATCAATTCTCCACCCACCAACCACTATACATAACACCAAACACACATCATCACTTTTCCATCTTGTAAATGACACGTTTTTAACCCCAACACGAGGCATCTTCACGTATAGTAGACTCTACGGAAGACAACCGAAAAGGAAACAGAAAAACACACATTACAGAAAAACACATATTAATTTTCTGTTATTGTTTTGCTTGTCGCGGATCTTAGCTAAGTAAAACTTTTGACTGTCCATATAGTGATGGATTCCGGCAATGTAACGCCTGACTCCATTAATAATAGTTTAGTTATTTTTAATAGTATGTAATAATTAAAGAAATTTGTACGCCATAAGTGGCAATGTGATGGAGCTTTTATACGTCTTTTTTATCTTGTTACACCTCACAATATACAAATGAAGAATTATTATTATTATTAAAGATTAACTACTTGTTCCCATCATTATGCCGAGATTGTCGCTTCGTTAGAATTCATGCTATTCCGGAACTTTACTCGTCTGCGTTCGAACTTTATAATTTATTAGCAAACAAGGATGAAAGTAATTAACAATTCATGGTACGCTAATCCAATATTGTAGTACCCTGTTTAGGTAGTGTAATTATGTCTTCGATATTAATATCCACGACGGAAAACGTATTTGCTGTAGAAAAATTGTTTTCTGACAGCATCTGATATTCGTGTTTGTTTTTCTTTACAATATGTTTTCTCGAAGTAATATTTACGATAATATACACGATATATATATATATATATATATATATATATATATATATATATATATATATATATATATATATATATATATATATATATATATATATATATATATATATATATATATATATATATATATATATATATATATATATATATATATATATATATATATATATATATATATATTGTATGTACGAATAAGAAAATTCAGGGAAAACATAAAAACACGTCAAAAATGAAAAAATATTTTTCTTCCTTTTACTTCCAATAGATGGCGTTCGTGACGGCTTTATCGTCTAACGGACGTGTTGGTTGTTATACAAAAATGTCGTTTCTTTTGTGCGATTCTTTTGAAAAGAATTGCATACCTAAGTAATAACATATCTGGAAATGATAAATACAGGGGAACATAAAATGTAGGTGAAACGAAGTTTACCCGAGCCCTCTAGTCTAGTCTAGAATAAATCATCAGACAACACGTTTTTTCGTTTACCTTTCTATTCCATAAAATTATGTTTATAATAATTATAATTTAAATATAAATTTAAATTATAACGAATATATTGTATTATATTAGAAATACTTTGTTTACATTAATATATAATATTTTATTTAGGTCAAATATACTGGAAAAATAACTGGAGATTTTAATGCGTTATTTTAGATCGAAAGGAGTGGATTTACGTTTTATATTAACCTCTTTGTATTAATATCCATACGTATACACCGTAACTAAGAGCTAGTTACACAAGCTATTCCAAGTTGAAACTTGTTCAATGTTAGTTCATGCTTAGCAAGTTAATGGCGGCGACATATGTATATACACAGTGGTAGTGTATGTTTGGTGTAGTGTATGTTTGGTGACACGTGTTTCGCCCCAACATGAGGCATCTTCAGGTATAGTAGACTCTACGGAAGACAACCGAAAAGTTGTCGACTTTTGTTTTGCTTGTCGCGCATCTTAGCTAAGTAAAAGTTTTGACTGTCCACATAGTGATGGATTTCCGCAAAGTAACGCCTGACTCCATTAATAATCAATGGTATAACTTTAAACATTCTGTCCATATTTCAGTGTTAAAAAAATGACTTGTTGTTTATTTAAAAAATTTGTTGTAACTCTGTCACGAGGTCATTGATCATTTATTTAATGACATATGTTCGAGGTGTTGAGTTGAACGTTGAAAGATTTTATTTTTATGGATGAATCGTTACTTAAAAATATTTTTTAAATAGTTGTAATACATTTAGGCCAAATTGCACGGAGGTGATTTAACAACTTAAAAAACTTAATATAATATTAACAAAAAATGGAAGGAAGGGGCACATTTCAAAAAGGTGGACCGATTTCAAAAAGATGGTAAATATGCTAGACATAAAGAAGATATAAAATTGCTGAAGTTTTTAAGAAAGGCCAGGTCAAGAGTACCCTTAACCGGTGGGCTTGCATGAGGAGAATAATGAGTGTGGAGGAAGCAAGGGAAGTATGCCGAGATTGTAGCAGATGGAGATCTGTGGTCTCTGCCTACCCCTACGGGAGACAGGCGTGACGATATGTATGTATGTAAAAATCTCTGATGCAGTGGATCTGGTTGAGGATTGTCAGAGATGGAAGTAGAGTTGTCGACGTGAACTACCCGTTCGGGAGCATCACGATGCTCAGTAATGTGCAAACGATTCGAGAATCCGAGGGGAAGTATCCGCTAAGATATAACTATGTTAAAAATATGTTCTTTTAATTTTCCCAAAATTACATTTAACTAAAATATTACCATCACGGAAATATAAAAATATTTTAATGTAACTGATTTCTCAGTTACATTAAAATATTTTCATATTTCGACATAGTTGAAAAAGTCTGTAATTGCGTGTTGTAAAAAATGCTTTTCCAAATCTACTGCTTGAGAAATGAAGTGTTAATTTATTTCATGCTTGACACGTTTCTGTTACTAAATTATAAATGTTTTAAATTTAAACACCGTATAATTTATTCGTTTAAAAATAAACATACAAAATAAACGGACAATGTATTTGATCAGCAAAATAATGCTGCAATGCTTATGATATTAAATATTTTGCAAGTCAGAAATTTTATCATTTAAAAAATTTACACAATTCTTAAAGACATAAAGCATTTTTCTAAGAAAAAACAATATAAAAATCCTTAGAAATTCAACAACCATGGAAAAATTAAGGTATAATTTTACATAACACCATTCCTCAAACTACCGTTTGAAATATTTGTATCTGTTGGTCCGAATTTATCTTGGAAATGTGTGAATCGATTTTGACAAAACTTTCATTAAATTTTAAGGAAAGTTTAGGCTACATTTACTCAGAAAATATTTGGATTTTAGACTTAGAAACGTTTATTTGTGACACACTTTTTTTTAATCACAGAAATTTAATACATAAATTAAAACTTAAATAGATGTTAAATTTAACATAAAAAAGATAGAGGAAAAAAATTGAAAACTAAGATGTGGCTCAAAATGATTCTTGCTCAGCACCTGACATAGGCGCTCTATTGGAGCAATTTTCAGCAAGAACCAATGTAGTTAGATCGCGGACCACAGTGATTATATTGGTCAGATGTATACATACATATTCAGGTCAGAATAAATATTTATAGTGACAAAACGACGTATTGCATTTTTTTTATATATTCACGCATATTTTCCTGCAGGGGTTGGCAGAGACCACAGAGCTCCATCCGCTACCATACAACGCAGCGACACGACTCTCCATTAGTCGCCTTTCGCTTTCGTGAGAATCAGGACGTGACGGGTGGCGAACCACGTCGCCGTCATTTTTAACAAATTAGATATATTAAATTCGTCTTAATGAATCCCATGAGCCGGAAGGGAGGATGGAGGTTAGCCCCAGCAGAGCCCTGCATGCTGAGATAAGGCACCACAGTACCCGGGGGAGCCCGATTGCGACACGCTTGCGACGCTGAGGAAGGGAAAGGATAGAGAAGAAAGGAAAGGGCAGGAAAGGAAATGCGGATTGGGGGGGTTACCACACTGGGAATAAATATTTAAAAATCCATAGATATATTTATTCCGATGCGGGGATCGAATCCGCGACCTTTGACTCCGTGGGCAGAGGGCCCCGCCACTGAGCCAATCGGTCGTATTGTATTGTAAAACACTTATAAACACGTATGCTTAAAGATAAAAGTTTGTGGCGAGAAAAACAGGTTGGAACATATTTGAGGTTAATTGGAGAGCGCGCTGGGACGCGGTAACGACGTCATCGGCTCGTCAAAACCTCTTTTTCAATACTTCAACAAGTTTATTGTTGTGTTGTTTCGGAACATTTCTCAAATACAGTACGAAAAAGTGTTAAGTAAATTATTTTGTCAATATATGTATGTACAAACAAGTTTTAATTTAATACTTAGTATTTTAATTGAACGCTTAAAACAATTTTCAATTTAATATTTACCATTTTAATTAAACACTTAAAACAAATTTTTCAAGTTCTTAACTGGCGGGCTTGCTGAGGAAAGTAATGAGTGTGGAGGAAGCAAGAAAAGTGTGTCGAGATTGAGTCGGAGATCTGTGGTCTCTGCCTACCCGTATTGTATTAGAATTAATAATAATAAACTTATTACTAATGCGATTACGTTCAAATCATTATCGCATCGGAGTTAATGCCAATCTACATAATTCTGATTAGAAACATACATTTGCATGATCAATTAAATTTCACTGTAGCTCGTTATCTAACGCTATTATATTTCACAGTGATTAAGGGACAAAAGCTATGTACAATAATTAGAATAGCAAATACAAATCCCTCCCCCCCAAAAGAAAAACCGCACGTCAATATAAAATCGAACCCATCCAGCCAGTGATATCCAACTCATCACCACCTAATCCCTTAACTCTCCAAAAAAAACCACGTCAATAGTAATACCTAAACATTATCTTAAAAACATTCATTTAATAAAACTTTTGACTTAGCAAAGCAAACGAGCAGGCGTGTGCCACTTGATAGAAAGCAATCAACGCCGCTCATAAACAAACATCCGCAGGGCTATAGGTGATGCAGAAGCGTTGCAGGCCTTTAAGGAAAGGTCATTATGGGAGAGGGAGGGGAGGGGGAAGGGGGAGGAGGGGGAGGGAGGAGGGTTCCAACCGCTGGAAATCAACCGCTCACCGGATGAAAAGTAGCTAAGCTACCACTCGGACGCCGGTTCTCTACGGGAGTGTGTTACTTCCCCGGGCGAGCCGGCCCATTCATGCTACAGACATATATGTCATGCCATTCTTGACAAAGTATTTGTCTGCAGCGTGGCCCTACTATTACTACTAATATTTTTGACTCGTTAGTCCCTCTTGCTCCTGCTGAATTTGCGACTCACTTTGGGCGCCTGGATTATAAAGACTGACCCTGTGTACCACATGAAGTAGAACATACATATACTAAAACTAAGATGTATGGAGAAATTTTGTTTACTATTTTAGTTGTAAGAAATAGACACACAAATTCAATAGACAAACAAATTGTGACACTCTGTCTCTGGAGAAATCATAGGACATCAGTACTGATTCACTAGTGCGTAGCTTTACATACAGTCATGGAGACAATGTAAGCTTGTATTATAATGATACTTTGTACAGTTTTGTTGTCGAAAATAGGTTATGAATCAGACGCAAAATTGATTAAATTAATATAGAACGTTTATGGTCCACTAGCAATACCTTTTTCTTCACAGATTAAGTATCGACGCAAAAATGATTGCATATTCGGATTAAAAAAAATACTGAATCGAATGGTCCGAGCCTCGAAGCCCTACGGTCAATAGAAAATTTTGTACAGCGTTGAAACTGACCGTTTTTGAATAATCAGATAACTTTTTTACAGAAGTCTTAAAAGATTTTTTGTTCTGGTGCTAAGTTTTAATTTTTGTTAAGCGGAGGGGGGCGGGGGGCGGCACTTCACTACATTTTCCAAGTCTCCAACGCCAGCGTTCGTCTACTCCAGCAGTTGTAACTTCTCCGAGAGATATGACCAGCATTGTCACTACAGTTTGCTAACTCGAAAGTCTATGGTGGGCAGAAAGTCGATGACTCTAATTTATTCATTAGTAGTGTGGATAGCTCCGGCTAGATGGATGACGAGAAAGGAAGAAATTGGATACGTGTAGCCGAAAATCGGCCTAGTTTTTTGACCTCGAAGGAGGCCTTTGGCCGGCAATGGAATTATGATGGCTTATGATTTTTTTTATAAATAACTTGAACTTCATAATGATGTTTTTTTAATTGTATATATTGTTTGGTTACTCTAGTAAGCAAAAGATATATTATAATTTTATTGAAAATTTGAAAACATCCAATTTGAATAAACAACAAAAGAAAAGAGTAGGCAAATTACTACAACTGTACGTAGGACTGAAGATGGGCCAGTTTGTATCTCATAAATTACATTTAATATGTGGACAGTCAAATATTTTACTTAGCTAAGATCCGCGACTCTAAGGAGGACAACCGAAAAATTTCACTTTTCGGTTGTCTTCCGTAGAGTCTACTATACCTGAAGATGCCTCGTGTTGGGCCGAAACACGTATCGTTTACAAGGTGGAAATATGGTAGTGTGTGTGTTTGGTGTTGTGTATAGTGGTTGGTGGGTGGAGAGTTGCTGACGGCTGTTTTTCGGTAAGTTTTTGGTTTAAGTTCTAAATAAATCCAGCAAGAAAACACACATTATTAATTTTCTAACATTTAATACTTGAAACGTGAAGTTTAAAATAAAAATAGTTATGCAAAACTGCAACTTACAACAGTTATTGGGAATTCCCGCCAAAGGCTGCCAACTTTATAATTACACGGTTGGCGTACAAGGTTGGCGGCGAGTATCATATAAATAAATGATTTTTTCTATCGATAAGTACACCTAGCATAGTTAAAAAAAGGAAACTCTGTTCTTTCTAATGGTGGATTGAAGTGTCTAATTCAGTAAAACACAGTACAGCGCGGTAGAACGTTAATTCGAAATTCAAAAGTCATGATACACAATTATGTCGTGACCATTTATGTAATTTGGTTTCGGTAAAAAAAAAACTCATTTAAATAAGAGACCATTCAAGAGTGAAAATTGTAATAGCATTTTACCTCAGAAATTTAATTTCCATTCAAGATTCTAATGGAATGTAAACTTTCGCTTATCAAAGGAATTTTGGTAATCCTAAGAAAACACTAACCATCTTTAAAAATAATGGTGATGTTTATATTATAAGACAAGTCGTTTTTTCGGTAAGATTTAGTTTAAGTTCCTTGTAAATCCATTTCTTTTGGTAGAAAACATTATTATTTTACTATTTTTGTTTGCTTGTTGCGGATCTTAGCTAAGTAAAAGTTCTGACGGTCCACACGATGAAATAAATAAAAAATTTTACCGTAATAATCGTTCGCGACCCCAAGATTTAGGATATGCTTAATCCATTATCTGTATACAGAGATGTGTCATCTCTCTGCTTGCTATATCGAAGGTATTATGGCGAATTTTCTGCGAAGTTGTTCAATCTCCTCCCCGCTGTACAGTTCCATACAATTTTTATACACATGTACAGCGCCATTAAAATCGACGTGATAGGAACGGATTTTATGGTTGATAGTCCTCAACCGTGCGATTCAGTGCTAATTTTCTATTAAGAGCGTACAACTGTGGAATGATCTACCGCTTCCGATTTTCCGATGTCCCCATATTAAGAGATTTTTATAGCTGAATAGGCATGCGGGTCACCTGGTGGTAAGTGGTCACTACCATCCATAGACAACCGCAATGCCGGAGGCGTGTCAGATACGTTGCCGTCCTTTAGTGAACACATACGCTCATCTCTGGAATGCCATTATGTCGTAAGTATTTATAAAAACCGTAGGTGGTAAATCGTTCCACAGGTTGTGGCAGAAAACTGCGATTAAGTCTAGTGATGGTGAACTGCTAGACTAGCGGATCATGAGGATGGAATCTATTGAACACATTATATTTGCAAATATAGTAGAGTGGAGGTAGAGCCCCGCTGCAGACGTACACTTTGCCAATAATGTCATATTATTTGTCTGTAACATGAATAGGCCGGCTTGCCCGTGTAAGTACTACATTCCCGCAGAAAACGGGCGTCTGAGTGGTAGCTTACCTACCGCGCTTCCGTTCCGTTCCGTTCGAGTTCCGGAGGCCTTCCCCCTCCTCTCTCCCATAATGACACATTCCTTAAAGACTGGCAACGCTTCTGCACTGCCCATGGGACTACGGATGTTTATGGGCTTCGTTGATTGCTTTGCCTTCCTATCCTATAAAAAAAAAACTCGGAATTTATTATTTACATTTTAGTTTTAAAACAAAGTCCGGTACATTAACTTTACCACAGTACATCATACACTAAATGCGATTCGCCCAACACCGTCTTATCTCTGGGTCGCTTCCAAGCGAGTGGATTTACCGAACAAATTATTTCGCTTTGTGCTTATTACGTCTCGGTTAAGAAAAGCGTTTACTTACATTATAAAATATTAATCGTGTATCTAACTACTTCTTTTTATTTTCAAGACTGGAATCCCATCGTTGTTACTACGAAACGTCGTTCTACGAATATGCTTACTTCCAATAATAATAATAATAATTCTTTATTTGTATATTGTGAGATGTAACAAGATGAAAAAAGACATATAAAAGCTCCATCACATTGCCACTTATGGCGTACAAATTTCTTTAATTATTACATACTATTAAAAATAACTAAAACAATAATTGTTTTAGTTATTTTAAACAGATCCAAATACATAACTAAACTATTATATTGTCATTAAAATTATAATTTATAATTACATTTATATATCACTTTTGTTTATCTATAACATACATTTGATCGATCTTTTAAAGTATAAAAGTCCTTAATACTATAAATATTGCCATATAATTGCCATTCATATAGTCTTTTTTTAAATAATGTTGTGTTCAATTGTTTTAATTCATGATGATATTGTTGTAGATGTGTATACACATGAACAGGCAGCTATTGATATATTTACTCAGTCTGGGGTGATCATCCTGCACTAATCTTCGGGGATCACGCCGGGGAAGACCAGCGTTATCATTAGTTGTTTATAATAGTAGAACCAGACCCTCCTCACACAATCTCGGCATTACCCGGCAACATTTTTAATGTGTTTTTGCGATTTGTACGATGTGTTTTGAGAACTGAAGTTCTACTTCATTCCCACTTCTTTATTTCCTTCTTTACATATCATTTCTCTTTTATTTTTCTTCTACCATCATATTATTCATATTTTACATTCTAAGAGAGGAAATGCGTCTGCAGTGTTGATAATACTGCAGATGGATGAGAGATAGGAGTCACGGAGTCAGTTTTTTATGGGATGCGAAGGCAAACGAGCAAGCTTATTACGAGATAGAAAATAATAAACGTAGCCCATATATATTTGCAACATCAGAGGCAACATGCAATGCATCTGGCCATTAAGATATGAGTAAGCATGTATACCATCAGCTGATTTCAACAGAATAGTATAGAATAAAAAACATTTATTTGCGACAGTAAAAGTACACAACAACTTATTGTTTCAAAAATAAAATAAAAATTTTACTCAATGAAATAAATTAAAAGAAAAAAAATTATAAAGTAAAATGTCACACAATGGTTTATATTCAGTATAAGCCAAACATTTTGTTGTATCACCTGGTGCTGGTTTTTGGCAAGTAGAATTTGCTTGTAACTTTTCTTACCTCTCTTAAATAGCATATCACGCTTTTTTCATTAAAACTTTTTGTCAAGTAACGCCCGTTTCTTAAAACAGGTTGGAGGGTTTACACAAATTATCTGAAACTAAAAATTCCACAAACGTTTACAGTACTTTGGCAGTACGTTTAGCATTGGAAGGCAAATGAGGCTTACAAGCGTTTGCACGAGAAACCATTTCGGATTTACATAAGGAAGTGATTTAAATTGCTAAATACTCGTCTCGCAGTCACTAACCTCTTGTGTGCTCTTGTTAAGAGGTTTTTTTTAAAGGATAGAAAGGTAAACGAGCAAGCGTGTCACTTAATGGAAAGCAATCAACACCGCCCATAGACGTCTGCAATGCTATAAGCAGTGCAGAAGCGTTGCCGGCTTTTAAGGACAGTGTTATTATGGGGGGTTGGAGCTTATCGGAAGAAGCGCGGTAGTGTGGCGTGCCCGCCGTACTTCTTTACAGCGACACCCGGGATCTTTAGGGGGTTTTATTTTCTAATAAAATTCTTCAAAATTATATTAATTTATTCTTCCATTTCATTGAAAATTATATCTTATTCATATTAATACTATATTATATTTTACACTTTTTAGTTTACATTTTATATATGTGCCGAACGGGTGACATGTCTATATATAAGACGTCAATTGAACTAAATTTTGTTTTAATAGAAAATTATTTCTTTTTAATTTCAAATAACGAATTTAAAAAGAAATAATATAAATAGTTTCGTTGCATTAGTGATACATTTATTAATGTATCACTACAGTAGCTAAGCTACCACTCAGACGCCGGTTTTCTGCGGGTGTGTGGTACTTCCCCGAGCGAGCCGGCCCATTCATGCTACAGACAAATATTATGCCATTCTTGACAAAGTATTTGTCTGCAGCGTGGCTCTACCACTAACTAAAGACCGTGAGACTCAACGTTAAGCTATTAAGATCGCCATTATTACTGCATAATTAATAAGCGAGGAATAGTAGATGAATGATGATATAAACAACGTGTGAAAAAGAAGCAGTCACGTCAAAAGATGAATTCGAATAGCGGCGCGCCGATGTAAATAAGCACTCGAGTCTGAAATCAGTATCGATGACGTTGGGGCTTAATTGGAGAGGGCGCTGGGACACGCTAACGACGCCATCGATCCTCCAAGCCTCCGTTCGCTTGGAGGCCTTTCAATCTTTTTGTGTGATTAGAACTTTGAATTGAATTATCCGGTTTACCGTCGCCCGATTCCCATTCGCTTTTTTTTATTTCATTTGCGTTCAGTAACACATGAAGTTTTTCATCATGCAGACAACCAATAACTCAGTGTGTTATCAAACGTAAGCCAATTGGCTTAAAAACCAATAACTCAGTGTGTTATCAAACGTAAGCCAATTGGCTTAAAAAGAAGAAGATAGATTATATCTATCTAATTAGATAGATATAATCTATCTTCTTCTTTTTTGTTCCTCCAAACAAAGTTATACAATAATCGATTAGAGTATTGTTAATATACCAAGATGACCGATTGGCTCAATGGCGAGGCCCCCTGCCCTCGGAGTCAGTGGTCGCGGGTTCGATCCCCGCATCGGAATAAATATATGTATGACCTACAAATATTTTTTCCAAGTCTGGTAACGTCCGTTCCTCCAAAAATGGAGAAGCCCGTGCTCAGCAGTGGGACATATATGGGCTGTAAAAAAAAATACATCTATATATGAGACCCCTTTAGAATTTTAAATATAATTTATATTCCTTTCTTTGTTATTTAACAGATCTTCCCTTTTCTGTGATCCCGATAATGGATGTTGATTCTTTGGAGCGTCTAGGGGTGTTTTAAGGGATTTGCGTCCAATTATCAGTTGCTTCACTTCGACAATTGTTCCACAACGTGTAGGTTCACTGAGTCCTGTAAAGCTAACCGTTTTCCTAATGTAAATACAATGGTAACCTCTTATTTATTTATGAAATTGAATTACATAAACAATAACGAGAATATTATATGCGGAGAGTCAAAACTTTTTACTACAATTAATAAGAAGCTTAAAAATTAATAAGATCTAACTTAGACTTAATGGGTGTCTTTCGTAGAGTCTACTATACCTGAAGATGCCTCGCGTTGAGGCAAAACACGTGTCGTTTGCAGGGTGGAAAGTGGTAGTGTGTGTTTGGTGTTGTGTATAGTGGTTGATGGGTGGAAAGTTGCTGACAGCCGTTTTACGATAAGTTTTATTTTACGTTCCAGGTAAATCTACTTCATCCAGCAGGAAGACCCCGCCCAGCGTCCATATATACGACGCTCCGCTAGAGGGGCGCCAAAGACCACCCACTCACTGACAAAGACAACGCACGCTTTGTTGTTGACTAAAATGACTCATTCTTTGTCGTTGATAAAGTCAAATCACTTTTGATGCCGAAGCGCCTTCATGTATAATTTTCTTGGGTGATTAATGGAGTCAGGCGTTACTTTGCTTTCCATTACTATGTGGACAGTCAAAACTTTTTACTTAGCTAAGATACGCGACAAGCAAATAAGAACAGAAAATTAATAATGTGTGTTTTCCTGCTGTATGAAGTGGATTTACCTGGAACTTAAACTGAAAATTACCGAAAAACGGCCGTCAGCAACTCTCCACCCACCAACCACTATACACAACACCAAACACACACTACCACTTTTGCACCCTGCAAACGACACGTGTTTTGCGTCAACACGAGGCGTCTTCAGGTATAGTACCTGAATAAGGTATAGTAATTTTCAGTTTAAGTTCCAGGTAAATCCACTTCATACAGCAGGAAAACTCACATTATTAATTTTCTGTTGTTGTTTGCTTGTCGCGGATCTTAGCTAAGTAAAAGTTTTGACTCTACAGAAGCCAACTTAACGGTTGTCTTCCGTAGAGTAGCTAAGTAAAAGTTTTAACTATCCACATAACACAACACAATATAAAATAATAAAGGTGATCAAATAAAATAATAATAAAAACTACAGATAACCTTACGTAAGGCACGTCGCCTACAGCAAAATCTCACGAATTAAATCGCTTCAAACCCAAACCCTCATTAAACGCTTACTGTCTCGTAATGACGAGAGGAAATGATCTTAATTGCAAAACAGTCATCGCCGGCGCCGCCTTACCTCCATTACAGAGGCTGTAACGTTCTGGAATTTTCTTTGTGTCTGCGTTTGTACTCGTAAACGCTTTATTTAACTTTAAAAGAAGGTACCAGTAGAGTCCATCATGGACAGTCGAACTCATTTTGCTAAGATCCTCAAACATAAATCAGAAAAGTAATATTGTGTGTTTGCGAAGGAGTGTGTACAGAATTACCCACTGACAAACCACCGTCAACAAATCCTCTAACACCTACGGCCAACGACAAACATACAATATCAGTTTATACCACAAAACCATCTGATTTGTGTTTTTTTTATGGGATAGGGAGGCAAACGAGCAGGCGTGTCACCTGATGGAAAGCAATTAACGCAGTGCCATAGGCAATACAGAAGCGTTTAAGGAAAGTGTCATTATAGGACGGGAGGGTGAGGAAGAACCAGTATCGCCTGACGGGAAGGAATCAACGTACCCTATAGACAATATACCAGAGACATTGCAGAAGTGTTGGTGACTTTAAAATTCTAGTGAACATTCATCATTGTGCTGGATCTGCTAAGACATGAATTGCCATAGAATGAAATAAAAGCACAATGACGATGATATAAATTGACGGGGTAAGCAATTTATCTTCAAATAGATTTAATTCTGCAAATGTAATTAAATCCTGAAACAATCAGGAAAGCAGTAACCTAGTTTTAAAATTACATGCTGTTGATGTTAAAACAGAACGCAAATATAGAACAGCGGAGCGAGTCTTTGGAAAACTAGTGACGTTTCAAGCTGTGTTACAAAAAATATAAGACGCAATCTCACATGATGTGAATACGGTAGTATACACAATAATCTTTCACTACCTCAACGCAGTTTCTCTACCTGCTTTAAGCAGAATAAGATTAAGACTTTATGACGAAGAAATACCGTCAATCATAAAGTTTTGCTTATTAAAGAAAAATGAGGTTAATTATTTTTTATGCAAAACATCGAAGAGAACAAACAAAAGACCTTTATAATATATAATAGACTAATTATCAAGACTTTATACATACATATCGTCACGCCTGTTTCCCGTAGGGGTAAGCAGAGACCACAGATCTCCATCCTCTACGATCCCGGCACACCTTACTTGCTTCAACCACACCCATCCTTCTTTTCATTCATCATAGCGAAATGGCTCTCCGTTAGTCGCTTTTCGCTCTCATAAGAATCAGGACGTGACGTGTGGCGAACCACGTCACCGTCATTTATTAACAAATTAGGTTCATTGAAATACGTCATAGTGAATCCCCCGAGACGGTTGGCACGCTTGTGGCTAAGCTCACCCCTAGCCACGCATCCATTGACACGGTAGCCCGTAGATTGGCGAAGAGGAAAGGAAAAGGATGAGGAAGAAAGGAAAGGGCAGGGGAAAGGAAAGATTGATTTAGACAGGATGATAGCGATATGATACTACCGCAACGGTAGACAAGGAGAGATAGGGTAGTAGCTCGGGAGGCCAGAGTCGCGTACCCGTGTACCAATAAATACCGAATAATACACTACCGAGTAGGCGGTTAGGCAAAGATACTCCCTGACAAGACTTTATTCTAAATTGAAAAATTCCTTTAATCATTTTTATGGGATAGGGAGGCAAACGATAAGGCGTGTCACCTGATGGAAAGCAATCACACCGCACATAGACATCCGCAATACCACAGGCATTGCAGAAGCTTTGCCGGCCTTTAAGAAATGTGTAGGCTTATTTTTTGAAAGTTCCGATGTTGTATTGGAAATACAGCTGGAGTTAGTTGATTCATAGGATAGTGGCTTATATTTTAATATAGTAGATATAAAATAATGTGTCATTATGTTCGTACACGTTAATCTCCGAAGCCACCCGAATAGGATACTTTTGGGGACATTTTGCGACATTATTGTCGAGATTTTATTTTTTTTTGTCTTAACGTAATTTTTTTTACAAGTCTATCAGATTCCTCATCTAAAACTAGAAGCAATCCTAAATTCTCAACCATCTATACCCCGTTACATTTTATGTCATAATGCCATCTCCCGGATCCACTAGTCCGATATAAATTATATAAAAATTGAGCCGAACTCCAGTCATCTAGATTTCACATTTCAATTTCACTTCCTAAGTATTAAATTTGAAATTCAAACGGCGCAGTTGCTATGAATCTAATTTACACGACTGACGCTCAGATAGAATACTAAATCGAGATACAATATCGACATGATCGTAATTTAGAAATATTAGACCTTTGGAGTAAATTATATTTAATTAACAGCTGTACCGTATGCGTTAAAATTAAGGCCTCTGTCTACATTCAGAGCTTATATCGTGGGATCGATTTCCGTATCGGGATAAATATTTGTATGATTGATAAGTATTTGTTCCGGTTTTAAATATTTGTCTGTTATTTTTTTTATTAAAATGATACTTATAACAGAAATTTTTTGTGAGGATATATCACTGTAAATTGTATTTTTTTCTTATTATATCGAACAGTCATGCTTAAAAATTTGATATCAAGAATCAAAAATAATATTTAATCCATTTTGTTTTTTCGATTGATTATTAAATTTAAAATTATTTTAATAACATATGATATTATTTCTGCAAATAACCGTACTACATGATATTTTACATCGTAATTCATTTAAAAAAAAAATGTTAAACAAATACATATATTTCTAAGTTTTTCTAATTTTCTCGACAATTTATATCAATGGCGTTGTATTTTTATTTCATTTTTACTATCTCATGTTATTGTCAGTTATATTGATTATTTTCTAAATATAATTCCATTACGGTGTGTAAGTGAATTCAATGAATGCAAATGCGTTTATTATAGCTTTTTAAGTTGATTGCAAAAAACTCCATGGCAAGTTTTGGTAGAGAGATCACATTCTATCGAGACGAATGTAAACTGTCTAGTACATTTTAATACATTTGTTATTATTTCACTTGACGCTAGCATAAAAGTTATACCATGTGATATTGATATGCCATCAACAAAGAAGAACTTCCAATCATCACTGACTGTTATCTTTTATCGGTTTGTAAAGACTAGGCCTTTGGAATTATCGTGTAGGTACAGTAATTTTGATCACTAACAACCTTGTTAATTATCTAAGCACTATCGAATAGCTTGCTGCCAAAGCAGGCTGTAATTAGAGTAAACTTGTCACCGGATGTAACACGTAACGGGAATATTAGTCTGTTTCACTAAAGAAAACCAGTATATAATGCCTTTTGGTTTTAAAGATGTTAGTGCCTTACTTTAATAATAATATAATAATAATCAAGTAGCTAGAATTGTGCATCAGCAGCTTGCCATTAAATACGACCTATGCGAGCAGGAGGTGCCTTATTATAAATACGATCCAAAGTCAGTTCTCGAAAACAGTCGTGCAACATTATACTGGGATCGATCCATTATCACGGACCGGCACATTGTTGCCAATAAGCCTGATATTGTGATAGTGGATCGAACTACATGAGGCAATGATAGTAGATCTCATTTAAAGCGGAAAAAAATAAACAAATAAAATACATAGATCTCGCGCATAAGATTTCCGCCATGTGGCACGTCGATTCAACTGTCATTGTATCCATAGTGGTGTCTGTGAATGGACTTATTGGTAAAAATTTGGACAATACACAAGGACCATCTGTCCAATTTAGATTAGGTAACTGGGTTAAATTCAAAATTCAAAAAGCAGCAATACTGTGCACGGCTAGGATCGTGAGACGGTTCCTTTGCTTGGATGCATAATCCTTCGTGTGCTTGGTTTATCCCGCCACGAAGGATTAATAACCCTAATGATAATATTATTTTTATAGATTTTTTTATATTAATAATATTGTTATTAAGAGAAAAATATGTAAATAAAGGAAAATAATAATAATAATAATCGTGTATTATCAACTACCAGGGTAATTACAAAGTGCCGTCACAACAGTCTTAAAATTTTGAATGTTATATATAGTACTTACATAAAACTACAAGAAGCCTCTATTCTAAACACATGCTGCTAAGTTAACAATTTTTTTGTAAATGGAAGAAAATGATACATTTCCAATATATTTGATGACACACAGACATACATTTCGTCATGACTGTTTCCTGTAGGGGTAGGCAGAAACCACAGATCTCCATCCGCTACGATCCCGGCACACCTTCCTTGCTTCCTCCACACTCATCTTTCTTCTCATCCATCCTTCCTCTCATATTCATCGCAGCGAAACGGCTCTCCGTTAGTCGCTAGTCGCCCTCGTGGGAATCAGGACGTGACGGGTGGCGAACCACGTCGCTGTAATTTTTTAACAAAGTAGGTTTATTAAAATTCGTCATAGTGAATTCCCAGCGTCACAAGTCTTAAAATTTCAAATGTTAAAAATAGTACTTACAAAAAACCTCTATCCTAAACATAATATATCAAAATTTTTGCAAATTGAAGAATATGATACATCTCCCAATATATTAGATAATATTACAACTTAAAATATATTTCATACTAATTTACTTGTCTCAGGTCCATAGTTGGCATTAAAACCGATGATAAATGGAGTCAGGCTTTACTTTTCAGAAATCCATTACTACGTGGACAGTCAGATTTTTTTTATTTAGCTAAGATTCGCGACAAGCAAACAAAAATAGAAAAATAATAATGTGTGTGTTTTACTGGTTTCGGTAAGATTTAGTTCAAGTTCCCCATAAATCATACCATAAAAATTTAAGAGTTTGGCGTCTCTTACAGAGCGTGAAAACACTAGCTCAGTCATCGCACCAAATGAACAACCCATAAGAGATTTTTAACGCGTTGAAATTATTTTTTGCAATCAATAACTATTAATATTTTTTTAAAAAGAATATAATTGAAAATTTGCTATTAAAGAATTGAAAAAGTGTTTTATTCATAAAAGTGTATATTCACTCGTAAATTATTGTGCTTCATCATCATTACAGCCGCGAGTGAGCCTTAGCCTCGTTCAGTAAATTTTTCCATTCAGATCTTTGTGTTGCTTTTTCCAGCCCCTCACACCAATTGCTTTTAAGTCGTCCTCGACTCCACCTAGCCATCGGAGCTTAAGCCTTCCGCAGCTTCTACGACCATCTTGTTTGCCGTCGAGTAGGCGTTTGGGTACTCTAGCCTCGTCCATCCGTACCACGTGCCCAGCCCAACGAAGGCGTCTAATCTTAAATCACATCAATCTTAAATTATGGTGCTAAGTAATTTTTAAAGCAATGTGTCCCACTCCTGGGCTATGGTCTCCCCATTTCTGGAGGAACGTTAACCCATTACGCTTGTCCAATGCGGATTGGTGGGGTAACCAGGCTAGGAATAAATATCTGTAAGCCATACATATTACATATTTATCTCGATGTGGGAATCGAACCATTTACTCCATAGACTCCATTATCACCCTTTTATGAACTCGCAATACAAATTCTAAGTGTAAAGACAGAAAATAATGTATTATATTATTTACAAACAATATACCCTATTTGGTCCAAATAGGATATATTGGTACCAAAACGTTTGTGACTATTTATTTTATTTTCATATATGGACAGTCGCCCCAACACGAGGGCGCCCTACCTCGTGTTGGGGCGAAACACGTGTCGTTTAAAAGATGGAAAAGTGATAATGTGTGTTTGGAGTTGTATATAGTGGTTGGTGGGTGGAGAATTGATGGCTGATTTTCGATAAGTTTTTGGTTTAAGTTCCAAATAAATCCACTTAACCTAACGGAAAAAACATACATTATTAATTTTCTATTATTGTTTTGCTTGTCGCGGATCTTAGTTAAGTAAAACTTTTGACTGTCCATATAGTGATGGATTTCCGCAAAGTAACGCCTGACTCCATTAATAACGTTTGTGACTATTTATTTTATTTTCATAAGTTGCACGGAAATCTCAATGGGAAATACTTCGGACAGCATCTTGCGTGGAATATCTTACGGGGGTGTCGCTTTAATGTGGAGAAAGTGTTTATTTCTAATAGAATTGGATTACTAACATATTTTTATAGTAAATTGTTACTTACAAGTGGACCTGTGTTGTGTGATTAATAAATATATTATTATTATAAATAGCCAAAAAAATTATCAAGCGTCTATAGTGAAACACTGAAGTGAGAGTGAGTCGTTTTTTCGTTGGCTATACATATCATTCTTAAAGTCTTTGCCAACCGCTCTGAGCAGATCGTCATTCCATTTAACCAAGGAATTTGCCAAGACAAGGTCTCCACTCCGACACTCGTCTAGTATTTGGATTTGGAAAATATAACACTATGCTATTATATACGCATAGCAATTTCAAGTAATGGAATAAATGCATTCGGCGCCTTATCCAAATTCGAATAGTGAATATATAAGAGATTCAATTTAGACTCTAAGAGGCATCCCCTTATCTCCGAGCCGGTCGAAAGTGTACTGTGCAGAAGGAGAAATATATTTTCAATATTCAAGTTTAAAACTTTAAAATCTATTTCTTTGTTTGTTTATGTTTTTCTACGTATGACATTGATATAACTTTAAAGTTTTTAATTATATTTTTATTATTTTCGCCTGTGTGTATATCATCATAACGATAATGTATCACCAACCTACATAAAATTATATTTTTAACACTGTCCTTTTTACGGTTGTCTGGAAGAAATCAGTCAGTGTCAGGAAGTAGTTATTAAAACTACTTTAACCTTGGTCTACTACTATTATATAACAACCCAACTACAACGACAGACTCATGCTTCTTAGAAAAAGAGAGACATATACAATATAGGTCGCGAAAAATATTATTTAAAAAACATATTTTATTTTTATATACAGGTTCACATATTCCAGGCGACAAACCGACACGGAAACTCGATTCAAGTAATCGAGAAATTGTTAGTAAACTCATGGAGTAAAATAAGTACAAGCTCGGAATAAATATCTTTTGGCTCTGCATAAGTTGCGGGAATCGTATTTGTAATTTATAACATTTTTATGGGCCCTAAAGATTAAAATTAAACGATTTCAATATAAAATAAAATACATTGAAATTTCGCTTAAAAAAAGTAAATGTATCGACACTCTAATCGACTAATGAATACCTTAGGAGTTTGTTTAAAAAACGTTAAAGAACGAAATTTATAGAGGTTACAATTTTTTCACTTTGTTCAGAATTTTTCTTTCTGATATTTTTGATAGTTATTTGTTCTAAAAACTGATGCTTTAAAATAATCTTTAAGACTAGATTTTAATATTCCGACTCTAGATTTGCGTGGTGGTTTAATGTCCATTATCCCAGAAATTGAGAGGACCTATACAACCAGCGATATGAGATGTAAAAAAATGAAAAGAAGAAACTTTAGTCCTTTTGTTGTTCATTTTCATGGCGATGATCACTTAACATTGTCTAGTTTGATCGATTGATTGATTTATTCTTTTCGCGGTTACCCTTCCGCGAAAAAAAAATACTTGTTGTACACATCTGCCTCTATACAATTAGTTGGCGGTAGTTTGAACTGAAATCGTGTCACCTGATCAGTTCATTTACAGCTGAAGTCACGTGCTCTATCGTGAGTTGGTGATTCAGCGACGTGAGTCGGGACAAAAATAAATGGCTTTCAGGAGAGCGTAAGAGATAAAATCAACACGCTCGCCACATACAAATGTGTAAGTTGACTTTTCAGTGATATTTCTTAATCAAAATGCAATTTGAAAAATGCAACGTTTTTATTACGACTCAAGTCTCACTTTTTGTTCATGAAAAATGAGTTGATGTTTTTTTTATGGGATAGGAAGGCAAACGAGCAAGCGTGTCACCTGATGGAAAGCAATCAACGCCACCCATAGACATCCGAATCGCCATAGATAGTGCGGAAGCGTTGCCGACCTTTAAGGAAAGTGTCATTATGGGAGTGGGGGGGAGTGGGGTGTTGGGCCTGTGGAACTCAGCCGCTTACGTTAACGTTTCATTTAAAGATGTCAAACCTAAAAGTGTAGGTAAATAGAGTTCAAAAGCCAAATAAAACCGATTCGAAATAATTACGCACCCATTTTCAAAATGTCCGTCCCTTCTTTGTGAAGTTTGATGTGGTCTATTCATCGTGAAAAACTTCCCGCTGTCCTTACCACTTATATAAATCGTGATTAAAACTAGACGCGCTGCACTTGAATTCGTTCATAATGCTGCCATTAGCGAGAAACAGCCCAGCCGCAAAACCATGGGGGATGCTAAACAATGGCTATTTGTTGGCTGGGCCCAAGTTTCATCCCTTTACACATTACGACTCTTACTTTATTACGCAGAGCAGTTATATACAGAGACCTCTATATATTTTTCTCAAATAAACACTTGATATTTTTTCAATCGGTTGGTAAGGATTGTTAAGTATTGGTAAGGATTGCTTGCGATCTAAGGTCATGGGTTCAAATCTAACATTA
Source organism: Baronia brevicornis (assembly GCA_031353405.1). Taxonomy (NCBI): domain Eukaryota; kingdom Metazoa; phylum Arthropoda; class Insecta; order Lepidoptera; family Papilionidae; genus Baronia; species Baronia brevicornis. The sequence continues at coordinate 637,948 of JASFAT010002092.1, read as the reverse complement.
GATTGTGGTTAAATTTAACTTTGAAGCGTAAACTTGCCCTCACCGACTGTTATAACTAGTCCGACTGTTCGCCGCAGTACGGCTGTAGTATCGCACCATTCGCTGCAGGCCCACTCACAAGCTCAAGCGGAACACCGCTCGGCGATTATTTACATATACTTTTTATTTTATTAATTATTTATTTTTATATTATTTTATTCTGCACATCAAGTATCACCATAAGATTATTTATGTTAACAATATTTAGTAGCATAGCTTAGTTTGAATGATAAAGAAGAATTATTTTTTAGAATTCTTATGTATGCTAAGATTTATATTAATATCAAAATTTTGCAAATGTGTTTTTATCTATATCTATATATATATATATATATATATATATATATATATATATATATATATATATATATATATATATATATATATATATATATATATATATATATATATATTAAATGTAAAAGATAATAGATCTTTTACTTTTACATCGTAGAGTCATGGTGTTGGTAATTTTTTTATAAATACATATATTGAATTACTGGCGTCCTATTTAAATTGAATTGTTAAAAATGTCTTAAAATGTGGCGCCATTTATAAGCAGTTATATGAATACATATAAATAAAATGAATTGCCTTCTATATAAAAGGTTCATACCCACTCATACACTAATACACATACATACTCGCACACACAGTGAGAGAGAGAGAGAGATATATAATATATACAACACAAAGTTTGAATCCTAACTCTCTATATGTTTTTACTCTGTGCACCTCTCACTCATTCTGCTTATACAACAGTACTACGTAGACAGTTGTATAATACGCAAGACTGAAAACAGTGCGATACTAGAAAATTATTTTGATGAAAAAATAAAATATCTTTTGTTTAATGTTAAAACACTAAGTATGTTATCTTCAAATATTCATAGATATGTACGTCATCAAAAAATAATATGCTTAGAAGATTTATATCTTTGTTTCTTTTCTTTCCCTTTTATTATTTTCCTCTTCCCTTCCCATTATTGCTCTCTATATCTTGCTATTGCTTGCTTATCTAAGGAAGACAATCCATCTGCGATATTCTAGATTTTGTAGATATCCCTGGGAGGGTCACCTAATAATAAGCAATTATCAGGGCCCACTTGATCTTTTACGTAACAATCAAAATAAAATTATTCCTAACCATTTAGCACTAGTAACACTGCTGTCTGGTATCGACCCGTGAAAAATTATGGATCTTCTTAACTCCCGAGTGACTTGAAACTCGATGCAACGAAAAAGCGACACGAAAAGAGATAAACATACATTTATAGAGTTTAGCTTGCAAGAGAATGAGATGCTGCTTTATATTATCTCAGTTTATTTGTACGGTGTTTAGTTTTTTTAAGGCTTCATTTATACTGCATGTGAACTGCTCTCTCTTTATACATGTCATATATGTCTTACTGCTGAGCATGGCTCTTTACATTTCTGAATAAACATTAACCATTTTTATTAAATTAACGCTTGATTAATGGAGTCAGACGTTACTTTGCGGAAATCCATTACTATGTGGACAGTCAGAAGTTTTACTCAGATAAGATCCGCAACAAGCAAACAAAAACAGAAAAATAATTGTGTGTTTTCTATTGGAAGAAGTACTACGGTAGGATTTAGTTTAAGTTCCCCATAAATCCACTTCTTGTCAATTGTCAACACAATTAACGCTTGTCTAATTTAAGAAAAAATAAATGATTTGCGCGGCGCTAAGATTTGGAATAAATATCTGTATCATACATACATTTCTTCCGATGTGGGAATCAGACCCGTGACCATAGACTTCGAAAGCAAAAGCTTCTCTACTGAGCCAATTAGGTCAACATTTTTAATTTATAGATAGCGTTGAATAAATACTGCACCCTTTTTTATCAAATCACCTTTAACACGTAAAGCTATATCAAAAGACCTAACGAGAGAAGAGACAATGGAGTATTGTTGTCCGGTGTATTTGCGATAAAGAGTTATATTGGATCATTCATTTTACAATACCACTCGGCTACTGTTTTACAATATAACTAGGAGTTATTGCTCAAGTCTGTTTCCTTTACGCTTTGTTTTCTTGGTTTGTAATAACCAAGAGATGGGAGCATTTTGTCTTTTAACAATAAAATATTTTATGTCTTTAAGCGTGGAATTAAATTATGGTGTGAAAAACAAAACATTATATTAGGGATATACATAAAATTAATTGATGACAATATTAACCAGAATTATCTTGATGATAATTCTGGTTAATATTGCCTTGTAATTCCAAATACACTTCCGATTTGTGTTCGTGGATCTTAGCAAGATTAATTTGAATGTTCATATTTCACTCAGTCATTTTCTATCGATTTTATAAAATAATATGGTTCACATCCACTGTCTAACTGAATAGCATTGAATTCCTGTCTTTTCACTCATTATCAATTTAGTCATCCGATGGAAAGCAATCAACGCCGCTCATAGACATCCGCAGTGCCACAGGCATTGCAAAAGCGTTGTCGGCCTTGATGTAATGTGTGGGTTTGTTTTTTACCAATAATAACAAATAAGCTTTATTGCATTTTTACATTTTGTTATAAAATTTACATATTTGTTTATTATTTGTAAACTTGTATATGGATCCCTAGTAAGTTGAAGATTTCTGCCTCCATCTACTTTCATGGCTCTCCGACTCGTGCTTTTCCTAACACATAAGAATGAGAATCTCTTATGTGTTCGGCCCACTTCTTCATTGTCCGGATCAGGCCATTTCGTGGTTTCTAGTACCCTTCTTTTTATATAGGATAGGAAAGCAAACGAACAAGCGCGTCATCTGATGTACTGCAATTAGAAATAGAAAAAGCTTTATTCATGACACCTTTTTTTTATAATAGCTAAAATAAAAACTTCAATAATATACAAACAAACAAAATAAAAAGAGAATAATTTTAATCTAACAAGTATCGTAAAATAATTCTTGCTCAACATATGCCAGGCGTTCTATTGGAGCACCTGGCGCTGGTTTTCAGCAAGAACCAACGTGGTTAACGCCGCCTACGCAGTCATTCGCAGTGCCATAGGCATTGCTGAAGCGTTACCGGCCTTTAAAAAAATTGTAGGCTTGTTTTTTTTAAGGTTCCAAAGTCATATCGTTTGGAAGCATGTTTCTTCTTTAAACCGGCCCATCTCAATTAAGAATTTATATCAATTAAGTAATTCAAAATAGTTCCACTTCACTGAGTGATGCATTAAAAACAAATTTTTACGCTTTTATGTGTTTCCGCATTGATACAGACGCCATAACCGCAAATGAGATGTTTGCCCAGCAAATAAGATGGCGTTGTAAACTGAGCCTGACGTCGCAAACCTTTTATCTAAATTGAGTTCTACTTGTCGCTAAGTGTGGGGATCCTTAGGCTTTATGGGGGCAATCGTTTGCATTTACAGATGAAGCTCTAGATGGGAATGTAGATGTTGGGGAAAATGTTCATTGCTTTTCTTTTTTTTTGTGTAAAACATTCTAAATTCTACACGGATTCTAACATGGATTTAACTTTCAGATATTCAATTTTAACACATAAGATTAGATATAATATACTCAGATCATTTTAGTATTCAAAAAAGTTCATATTATATTCCCATTTTACATGCTTATATGATAATCACCGACGAAAAATCTTGACGTATTTGGTCAAACTATGTTTTTTTGCAGACAATGTATGTTCCACTAACCTAACCCACCACGCTTGTCCAATGCAGTTTGGCGGGTTAACCAGACTCGGAATAAATATCTGTAGGCCAAATATATATTTATCTTGATTCGAGGACCGAATCCACGACCATTGCCCGTGGGTGACAGCCCTGTCAAGGAGCTAATTGGTCGCCAAATTATTTAGTTTAAAAATTATGCCAAGAACTCTTTAATAGATTAATATATACATGTTTTCGATTAGTCGTGAGTCACGACTATCTTTTATAGAACCATTATAAAAAATAATAGGTTTTTTATTATATTTTTTCCTTGGTAAATAGTTTTGCAGTTATAACAACTTCAAATAAGACTTATCTCTTAATTAATTGATGGAGTGTACTTTGTAATTCTGCCGCAGCGGCTATACCCCCGTGTGCCGTAACGACGGTGGAGGGTATATCTAACCTGTGCGAGAGGGTACTTCGATGCGAAGCGATTTGCTGGTCTCGTGGGAATGAATCAGGGATTTGTCCGATTCGCAGTTCTTTTCTATATATCCTGATGACACTAAGCTTTTTTATAAATTATCTAAAATACCGTATTTTATCTGAGATTGTTCTAAATAAGTAGAACGGAATATTTTAGTTGTCATTTTTTAAATGATTGTTTTTATTTGTCAAGTCTATTACGATTTTGATATTTTTAAAATTGTGATGGACTTGACATATGTCGTAAAGAGGAAAAGAAAAATGAACGGAACTATCATAGAATGGTACGCCCAAGTAGGTACAATTCTGTAATGTTAAGCTAGTACAAAAGATTTTCGCAGGTAGAGAACAGGGCGGAGGAAGAGAACCTATCAGTCTCTCTTACAACCGTGGAGGTGGTGCGCCATATGTGCCTTCAAAGTGGAGAGGAGTCGTGTAGCCTCATCTCCATTCCTATTCAGTGATCGGCCCCCAGATAGGGACAGCGTCGTCGGGACTGCGGTAGCAATGCACTTTGTACTTTTGTGTTATAAATGTCTCTGAGCCATTTTCAAGACGTGCAAATGGCACAGAGACATTTATAAAACAAAAGTATAAAAGATGGAAAGACGATTTAAAAGCAACTACCATCCCAACGTGGCCACAAATAGTAAAAGTCAAAAAAAAGTGAAAGTCGGGAGGATACATTACATTCTTAAATATATACCCACTCACATAGATACTCACGTACAAAATATTCATTCATATCTATAAGTCATTCTAGTCGGCATTGATGATTTATTATTATTATTAATTTTATTCGTCGGATCGAGTATTTATTTCTCTGACCTACACATGACAAATATTCACACACACACCACAAGCATATTTATCCTCCCAAATATTAAAACACCTTACAGACCTTTGTTGCTAACACTAGCGTTAATAAAAAAAATAATATTTAGTTTAACATAGTGCAATTATATAGAGTTATTTATATATTATACATATGAAGTAATAGACTTAAGTACTGTTAATATACTAAAATTTGCATTGTAAAATAGTATCTAATTTAATTGAATTTATGGTACATAATTTTGGTTATAGTGGCTTCCACATATGTGCTGTCAATATGCTGTCGCGGACTTTTATTTAGAACTATTCAAGACAAACAATCCTACGGTACATAATCTTTGTGTAACTCCAATGGTTTAGGCAGCGTACACTAAGATAGAGCTCTCAGAGGCCAGATTTTCTTCCGACTTAATTGACATGTATCCATATATTACAACCAATATTACATAAAATCATTACAAATTGTAGCCTATATATTATTCCGATATATAACCTATATTACTGTAAAGTTTTATCCAAATCCGTCCAGTAGTTTTTTCGTGAAAGAGTAACAAACATACATCCATACTCACAAACTTTCGCATTTATAATATTAGTAGGATTAGTAGGATAGGATAGCACACAATTGAGATTTTTCTGTTAAAGTAATTATATACATATATATTTATATATAAGAATAAAAAATATGTATTATTTGAATAAGCCGCGTTCACCATAATACGAGATCTGAAACGGATATTAAAACTTAAAAAAGAAATCAGTTTTGGAAAGTGAATATTTAAATTAACAAATTAAATCATGACAATCAAAATTTTGGATAAGCAGAATTTAAATGGATTCCCTTGGTGGCCATGCAAACTGTTCCGACTATGCTGACTTGTTCCGGCCGGAGGCATCGTTCTAACTTTGACAGTTGAAACTGAATCGATAAGCGGGCTATAGACGGCTCCCGCAGGACCAAAGCTGTGATTCCTTGTCTCTTAACGCAGTTGGCTATGGTACACATAATTTGGTTATGTGGACACTCAGAACTTATACTTAGCTAAGATCCGCAACAAGCAAACATAAACAGAAAAACAATAATGTGTTTTTTCTATTGGAAGAAGTATATGGACGGGAAACTTAAACTAAATCTTACCGAAAAAAACGGCCGTCAGCAACTCTACTCTTCCCAACCACTATCAAAAACACCAAACACACACCACTACTTTTCTATATTGCACACGACACGTGTTTCGCCTCAACACGAGGCATCATCACGTATAGTAGTTAAGTTTTTCTGTTTTTATTCGCTTGTCGCGAATCTTATTGAAAGTTCTGACTGTCCACATATTAATGGATTTCCGCAAAGAAACGCCTGACTCCATTAATCATAATTTATTTATTCAAGCAATAATAACTGGTAAGTCATATAATAATACATAGATTAAATGATAAAAAATAAATGTTCGTGCTACAACACAAGCAAAAATATGACAAAGAATTAAAATGAAGTGTTTCGATAAAAAAATTTCAAACGACTGATAAAAGAAATTTCAAAGGTGCTATTATACAATGCGTATTTGGATATCCTCAGGTATAATAAATAGACTCTACAGAAAATTACCGTTAAGTAAGACTGCTTTTGTTTGCTTGTCGCAGATCTTAGCCAATGTGTATAGTTAGACGACCGATTGGCTCAGTGGCGCGGCCCTCCGCCCACGGAGTCAATGGTCGCGGGTTCGATTCCCGCATCGAAATAAATATTTATATGGATTTTTAAATGTTTATTTCGAGTCTGGTAACCCCCCACTCCCCATTTCCTTTCCTGCCCCTTCCTTTCTTCTCTATCCTTTCCCTTCCTCTCCGCCAATCCACGGTCTGCCGTGCCAATGGATGCGTGGCTAGGGCCGAGCCTAGTCGTAAGCGTGCCGATCGTCCCGGGGTCGGGCTCCCCCGGGGACTATGGTGCCTTACCTCAGCATGCAGGGCTCTGCTGGGCCTGACCTCCATCCTCCCTTGCGGCTCGTAGGATGCACTAAAGACGAATTTAATATACCTCATTTGTCGAAAATGACGGCGACGTGGTTCGCCACCCGTCACGTCCTGATTCTCACGAGGGCGAAAAGCGACCAATGACGAGCCGTTTCGCTGCGATGAATGGCAGCGGATGGAGCTCTGTGGTCTCTGCCAACCCCTGCGGGGGATAGGCGTGAATATATAATAGTTAGAACTTTTACTTAGCTAAGATCCGCGACAAGCAAACAAAATCAAAAAACATTAATGTGTGTTTTCTACAGGCCGAAGTCGATTTATGGGGAACTTAAACTAAATTTTATCGAAAAAACGGCTGTCAGCAACTCTCCACCTCTCAACCATCAACAACTCCAAACACACACCACCACTTTTCGATACGTCACACGACGCGTGTTTCGCCTCAACACGAGGCATCATCAAGTATATCAGACTCTACGAAAAATCTAACGATATTAGCCAAGTATAATTCTATCTGTCCACTTAATTTGGTTGTATTTGAAAACATATTCTTTAAGTTTTTTAAAACTTTACCAACGTCTGCTAGAGCTCACAGCTTGTAACTACCGCTTAATTTCTCAGCACACGATCACTCGTAGCTTGATTTGTAATTCATGAACTCTATTATCGAGTTCTCGAAGTGGAATTGAGTTTTCGTGTCTACTAACCACTCGATGTTGGCGTATTGTCTCGCTCAAAATTTATTTCCTATTAATTTCCGATTATATTAGATATTTGTTGTATATTCATCAGCGTTTATATTGATATGCAAATTCATTTTATCATCATGAAGAGCCTACCGTAGTTCATTGCTGGACCAAAGTGCTTAAGCCTAAGCCAAAGTGCGTAAACTATCCTGAGCTTCGGCTGCACGCATTCAGTTTCTCCCAGCCGTCTTGCGGAAATCGTTGTCCCATCTAGTCAGTCTCAAACTACATTTTACAAGACGCATTCTCCACTTCAGCACTCGTTTTCAGGAATCTTCTTCTTTTCTTCTTCAAGTGCCTCTCCATTACTGGAGGTTGGCCGTCATTCTGCACTAAGTGAAATATTTCTTCTACGCTAGAAATACTGGTCCCCTCTCTTATGTTTCGTAGCCATGACTTCTTCTTCCTACATTGAGATGCATTGGGTATTCTGACTTCAATTTTTTTTGAAAAGAAGCCTAGCAATATTTTTATTATTAGTAAAATTCTTATTAACCATTCCAATTCAGCTGATAATGCATGTCCTAGGAAACAGTACACATCAATTATCCAGCGCTGTTGTCTTTGGTTCTCAGTTGAATTCGTTATTTTGAATTATATTTACCCGGTTCAATTTGAATTAATCATCATATTTCTTTTAGTTCTCAAATTTATTTTATTAGAAAGTCTGATGATGGGTATCAAATTTATAATTATTTTACACAGAAGTGTCATCTGATGGCAATATTAACCTTTAAATATTATCATTAAATATCCTACAATCCCAAGAGCGTTACGTAACCAGTAGGTGTCTTTGCTTTGCGATAAAATATTTTCTTTCAAGTTCAACTATCGACAATAATAGGATAAAAAAAAGCAAATTTTTCAAGCATGTCACTTGATGAAAGGCAATTTTTGCCGCACAAAGATATCTACAACGTCAAAAGTTAACATTGCCAGCCTTTGAGTGTATTTTTTGAAGGTTCTAGTGTAGTTTTAGTTAATGCGATAGTACACATCTGCCATGTGAACAGTTAGAATTTTTACTTAGCTAAGATCCGCGACAAGCAAACAAAAACAGAAAAATAACAATGTGTTTTTTTGCTACTGGAAGAAGTGGATTTACGAGGAACTTAAACAAAATCTTACTGAAAAACGGCCACCTCCCAACCACTATCCACAACACCAAACACACACTACCACTTTTCCACCTTGCATACAACACGTGTTTCGCCTCAACACGAGGCATCATCAGGTATGGTACACAGTTTAAGACACTTAACGGTTGTCTTCCAGAATAAAAACACACATTAATATTTTTCTGTTTTTGTCTGCTTGTCGCGGATCTTAGCTAAGTAAAAATTCTAACTGTAAAGTAAAAGTTCTAACTCTCCACATAGTAATGCTACTTTTAAGTTGTAGTAAATATAGAATCATTATTATAAAAATCCATATCTATATGTATACCGGAAGAAGGCAGATTCAACAAAAATAGAAGTAGAGAAACAAGTGCTAGAAAACGATTTAGATCAATCATTGAAATTGTTTTTAGATTGCCCGATAGACTGAGAAATAGTGAATAACTTTTACGGCAACCTCCTGGGGGATTGCAGGGAGGAAGCCACCGATGAAATCCCGATGGGCTCAACAAGATGAAATATTTTGCCTACTTCGTTCGATTCGAATGCTTTAAGAGTTTATTAAAATGTGTATAGCCATATATACATATATAATTTTAATTATGTGGACAGTCAAAAGTTTTACTTAGCTAAGATCCACGACAAGCAAAACAATAACAGAAAATTAATAATGTGTGTTTTTCTGCTGGATGAAGTGGATTTATTTGGAACTTAAACCAAAAACTTACCAAAAATCGGCCATCAGTTCTTCACCCATAAGTAAAACTTTTGACTGTCCACATAGTGATGGATTTCCGCAAAATAACGCCTGACTCCATTAATAATAATATTAATTTTTTTAAATGTCAACCCGAGAGCGTTGTGACTCCCATCAAGTGACATGCTTGAAAAAGCTGGTCCAATTTACTTTTTTTTATCCTATTAGTGTCGATAGTTGAACTAGAACGGAAAGACTTTATCTCAAAGCAAAGACTTTCTCGCAACAAATCTCCACCATCTTTTTCAAAAGGCATATTATGTAACTGATATCTTCATTCTCTATCTTGGGATAGTAGGATATTTAATGATAATATTGAAGGTTAGTCTACATAAGGTACCATCAGATGACACGCTTACTGACTTCTGTATAAAATAATTATAAAATTGATACCCATGACACTGCAATTTTTTTTACAAAATAAATATTTATTTCTATATTTTTTTGGTTCTCAAATTTTAAGATCTTGAACAGGTTGCGGTGAAATTTAAGAAACTTTTGTTGCTGGACATAAGTTACTTTTAACTTTTAGCGGTTTACTTGATGGTAAACAACGATCACCGTCCATGGACTCATGGACACCAAGAGCATGCATACGCCATGGCTATTTAAAGGTAAGAGATGTGAACAATGTCAATTGGAGAAGGATTTAATGAGAGAGGAAGAGGGAAATAGAGAAAGAGAAAGGTCTTGATTTAACAATGCTACATGGTTATACCACATACATATATCTATAGACATTTTTATATATGGGATACAAGGGCAAACGAGCAAGCGTGTCGCCTGATAGACAGCAATCAACTCCGCCCTTAACATCCGCGACGCCACATATATTACGAAAGCATTGCCGGCTTTTAAGGTAAATAAAAAAAACTGTTACAATATGATAAAAATATTGAAAAGCAGTTAAGCGAATAAAATGTAGAAAATAACTCTTACTAGGAAAAAGATTTCATAAAGTTCATAATCGGATCAGAAGTATATTTATTTGGGACTCTCTCGGGAGACTCGAAAAGTGATGAAATGTTTTTTATTCAGAATAAAAAACATTTCATCATACGCAACACATTTTCCGGGTGTGTCTAACAAATTTACGGAAAGATTTAAAGTTCTGGAATTAAAGTTGTACAAAAATATGAGGGTATTAAATAATCATTTATGTAACATTTACGACAATTTAGCTCTATCGATTTTGAATGAAGTACAAGCATGGTTATGGTTACGAGGTACAAGGTGTCAGGTTGTCTGTAGCACGAATGGGTTAGCTCGCCCGGGTAGTAGATTAGCTACCGCGCTTCGTCCGGTGAGCGGCTGAGTTCCGGAGGCCCAACGACGAGTCGTGGTTGTCTATGGGCGGCGTTGATTGCTTCCTATCAGGCGACACGCTTGCTCGTTTGCCCTCCTATCCCATAAAAAATATACTCTAACGTGCAATTATTCGACAGAAATCTAGTATAATCAAAGTATATAATGTCCGTGGAAATATCAAGTTTTACATAATCGCATTGCATACGGCGTATTCGTCACGCGTTTTATTTCCCACAATTAAGATAAACTCCCAAACATTCTGTGGGACTACAATAACATTATTTTATCTCGGTGCGCCCGTCGGGATTTCATCTGCTCAGTGGTTTTCATTTTACAATCTCCGTGAAAGCACTCGTAAACGTCATTCATTATTCCCCAAAGTGTATTTCATCACACAAATAATGTTACAAATTGCTCAGATTTCACGTCGTATTAATACGAAATGGATAAATGACACCTAATTTTTACTACTATTTATAATATAATCCTAAATAGAATACCTAGAAATAAATTGAGTTTATTTTTAATTTTTTTTATTTATTTTTTTCTCTTTAATGGTAATTAATTATAACTATTATGCCAATTTCAAGTAAAATACAATAATATCTAATTTCTTGAAATGTTCTTTTATGGAATAGGAAAGTAAACGAGCAGGCGTGAAGAAGCGTTAGTGGCCTTTAAGAAAATATTAGGCTTGTTTTTTAAAGGTTCCGGTGTCATATGGATACGGAAACACCGCTAGAGGTAGCTGGTTCCACAGAGTAGTGGTGTATGGAAAACGTTTTAATAAAATGGTGGCTATTCTACCAAAAACTTCTATGGTATTTACAAAGTCAGGATACACGCATTAATTTCATATCGCTTCACTTATACGCCTTAATTGAACTACATGGAATAATACGCCACTATTTTTAAACAATATAATTGACAATATAAGTTAAAAAACAACGTCACTGATGTAAGTTGGCGGGAAAAGTGCTATTTTTTATATTTTTTTCCTTGATGGCAATTAGTTAGAACTATAATGCCAGTGTCAAGTAAAATACAATAATATGAAATCCTTTGAAATGTAACAAGTCAGCTTATCACGTTACGTCTTGATATGACCATTTTACCAAAACCTACTATGAACTTTTTTAGTCAACTTAAAATGTTACGATACACGCAATTATTTAATATTACTTCACTTGTATACCTGAATCTAACTATATTGCATTGTACGCCACCACAATTAAACAATATAATTGATAATAATATGAGATTATGATAATGAAATAAAAAGACGTCACTGATGTAAGTTGGCGGGAAAAGTGCTATTTTTTATTTTGAATTCCACATCTCATCGTTTTTCTTTTTTTTTTTGCAAATGGCTGCGCAGTTTTAAAACCTAGTAAAGGGCACGATACAATTTACAGGAGAGCCGAAACACGAGTTTGTTTTCTACATTTTTCTGCATTACGACTGTGCACTTTTTAGGAATCCAATTTGCGAATTCCAATTTGAGAACCATATTTCTATGGTCCTTTTAGACATTTTGTCGATGCTTTATGGCATAGTTATTTTGACTTGGACGTGACCCCTACTAGAAATTGAAATAGCACAGCCAAAATTATTTTTTGTTAGGCGGGTTTCTTACGTTATTATACATACATATCGTCACGCCTTTCTCCCGTAGGGGTAGGCAGAGACCACAGATCTTCGTCTGCTACGATCTCGGTATACTTCCCTTGCCTCCTCCACACTCATTATTCTCCTCATGCAAGCCCGCCGGTTGAGGGTACTCTTGACCTGGCCTTTATTAAAAAGTTCAGCAATTTGGTCAAGGAATGTTTTTCGTGGTCTACCTCTTCCGGCTCTTCTATCCACATTCGCAAGGTAAATTTCTTTTGCCAGTAGTCTTTCATCTATCCTCTCTATGTGCCCAAACCATCTAAGCATCCCTTTTTCTACTTTTGTCACAACACCTTCTTTTACTCCACATTGCTCTCTTATATCTTCCTTTCTTATTCTATCATTCAAAGTTACTACACATACTTCTTAATGCTCTCATTTCCACCGCTTTCAGTGAGCTTTCATGCTTCTTCTGCCAAACCCAACTTTCACTACCGTATATTAGTGTCGGAATAAGCACCCCCTGATTATCTCAGCATGCGGGACTCTGCTGGGGCTGAACTCTATCCACCCTTGCGGCTCGTGGGATTCACTATGACGAATTTTAATAAGCCCAGTTTGTTAAAAAATGATGGCGACGTGGTTCGCCACCCGTCACGTCCTGATTCCCACAAGGGCGAGAAGCGACTATTGGAGAGCCGTTTCGCTGCGATGAATGTGAGAGGAAGAATGGATAAAAGGATGGATGAGTGTAGAGAAGGCGGGGAGAGTGTGCCGGAATCGTAGCGGTTGAAGCTCTGTGGTCTTTGCCAACCCCTGCGGGGGATAGGCGTGCGCTCGTGTGGCGAGGACGAGAAGCATAACGGAGAGCTGTATCGCTACGAGAAATGTGAGAGGAAGGATAGAGGAAAGGATGGATGAATGTGGAGGAAGCATGGAAGGTGTGCCTGGATCGTAGCGAATGGAGATCTGCCTATCCCTACGGGAAACAGGACGATATGTACGAGTATGTATGTAATACTCTCGGGGAGGAAGGGGTGACCCTTTTTTAAGCCAAGAACCAAATATTAACAAAAAATATTAAATTTACTGTATTATTAGAGTGATAAATGGGGAAAATTTATATATAATGTTTTTATTCCCAAGTTTAGTTGACTCAGTATAAAGCTAGTATTATACTTTTTATGTCAAGTTGAGAACTTTTCCCGCTGACTTTGTAATACAGCTTCCGGGATGCAAGTTCGGAATAATAATGTCCGACTAGCGTCTCGAAGAAAGTCAAAGGAAAATTGGTTGAATGGACCGGTCTAGGACTTTACAATTTTACTAAATAAATAATTGAAGAATTTTATACATATGTTTTTGAAAGTTGTAGAGCTATGCCTGAATATTTTTATGGGATAGGAAAGCAAACGAGCAGGCGTGTCACCTGATGGAAAGAAATCAAGGCCGCCCACAGACATCCGCATTGCCATACTGGAAAAGCGTTGCCAGCCTTTAGGGAAAGTATAGTCTTGTTTTTTGAAGGTTCCAATGTCGTATCGGTTCGGAAACATCCCTAGAAGTAGCTGGTTTATCAGAAAGATAAAGAAATAATCGTCTTTTCTGATTATTATTGATTTGATATACACAGAACAAGATAGAACATCTCGCCTTTCCCTGCACACATAATTGATATTTTATGTTTAATTGAAATATATGTATTTATATGCAAGAATAAATCAACATATTTGGAAGGGATTTTTATTTGAAGAAGCCCCATAAAACCACGAGCCGCCTTGTTAGTACCGTGACGTTACAATACGTACACACAGTTAGATCAAGTGAAAGGCTGGTTAAAAAAATATTGCATAAATATGTTACATACACCCAAGTGGGTCTTGAAATTCGACAGTAGTTCATTAAATTCTTAGTTATTAAAATTTATTTTATCGTTCTAAAATCCTTCTACATATGAACTATGTCAAATCTCACACTTCTTTATAGTATTATTATTAATTTTTTTACTAATTTTTCTTCATGTATTAATATATCGATGAAAATTATCGAAAACATAATAAACCGCAATATGAAAATTTACCATCAGAGCAAAGAAACTTTTAAAATTTCTAAAAAAGTTGTATCTGATAACTCAAAAAACAATCACTTTCAACGCTCTACAAAACTTTCTATTGGTTTGTAGAGATTTGAGACTCAGAGTATTCGACGCAGTGTTTTTTCTAATCCGAATATGCAATGAAAAATTTTGCCACCTGTGTCATTTACGGCGTTTTCGCCTTTTTATATCGATATAATCTTTTATATCACAACATACATATAGAAGTAGTTTTAGTATTCCAATCCCATGAGAGTGTGCCACTCTCGGGGAGGAGAATGAAGCGCTGCGCGCAGCTCAGCGTCTGTTAATTAGAAACTTGGCACGCATTAAGCCCATGGGAAGAAGCCAGCATGTCAGAGCATACACTCTTTTAGAATACGTGAAACCATGTCACAAGTGACGTAATAAAGAATTACAACATAAAATACACATCGATGCAAAAAAGATGAGACGATGTTAAAAAAAATTACTGCGTTGAATGATCTGAATATGTGCAACTCTACCACCAATAGAAAATTTTGTACCGAGTTGAAACTGATCGTTTTTGAGTGATTGGATACAATGATGACCGAAATTCAGTTTTTTCAGCTCTAGTGGTAACTTGGTGAGTCTATTCACATATAATTTGTTTTAAGTATATATGTATAAAATATATATGTATAAATATATATATATATATATATATATATATATATATATATATATATATATATATATATATATATATATATATATATATATATATATATATATCTAGTACCGAAGATGCTCATCAGTGGTTGCTTAACATCATATAACCAGCTTATTCGTTTCCAAAAAAGTTAGGTACTTTTTTTATTAATAGAATCATAATAAAATTTAAATGTTTTTGATTCCATTAAACCCTATTGATTTTTGCTGGGTCCATATCTCTCTTTCTTATTACAAGTAAATAATTTAATAAGCTGACAATCCATAAATAATATAATAATAACAAATAGTAAAACTCTCTCTCACATACTATACGTGATAGTCTATCACTGAATGTATTTAAGAGAAAAATTAAAGAACATTTCCTTTCAATAAAAAATATAAATATATGTATATATTTATGTGTATATTATATATATGTATCCTCTTATTTAGACAGAATTATTAGTATTTATATGTTTATATGTGTATGGTTTTATATAGTATGTATTGCTATGTATATTATTATTATATTTTGTTGTTGTACACTTATTTCTATCCTCACAGCTTATTGTCTTAGCTTTCTTTCACTCCAGGGTTTCCTGGAAGAAAACACAATTTTGAGTTCAGCTTGCCTTTGTAGATCTTCTTTCCTTTTAATTCTTGTATGTCGTGTTTTATGTGTACAATAAAGTATTAAATAAATAAATATATTAATCGTAGTAACCAAGCTTAGCTACAGAACGTACGAAAAGGAAACGTACAAATTACATACACACAAGCGTTGCCCGTAGGGGTAGGCAGAGATCACGGCAGGGATCGTAGCAGATGGAGTACCTTATGTGGAAGAGGAATAGATTGGACTAGAGGGATGTTCTGGATTAGGTCGCGGCCCACACGTGGCTGTAGCGCCCTTGATGATCACGATACATAGATTTATCACGATGCTGAGATTGCACACGCGACCATTGATCCCGTGGGCAGAATCCCCGTCACGATTGGTTGGTCCTACCATTTATGACATTCTCTAACATTGTTGATGAACACATTAGTATTTTGTCATTATTTTGTTTTTAAATTTATAATCCATTTCAACCTCCATCTTGATGGTGATAATGAAGATGAAATTACTTAAATATTTATAAAGAAATAATCTCATTTTGTAAGAAATTTCAAATTGGCCCAAGCATTAAAAATTTGACCGCGTCAAGTTGGACGCCAGCCTATATTTTAATTTGTACTCCATGAGTTTCCCTAACAAGTTCCCGTTTAACTTAAATCGAGTTCCCGTGTCGTCTTGTCGCCCGGGGCGCAGCGAACAGTTTTTGTCGTCGATGAAGTTTTTGTATTTAAAAAAAATATATATTTTTTTTAATCTTTGTTTTTTTTTGTAAGAAGCAATGGCCAGTCGTAAATTCACACACAGCAAGTTGTTTTACCACCATGTTGTTTGTTTTAAAATATCTTCATTTTCGGAATAATTTATTTCCATACAAACACACCTTGACCACCACGGAAAACATACCTTGACCAAATTGCTGAAGTTTGTAAGAAAGGTCACGTCAAGAGAACCCTTAACCGACTGGCTTGCAGTAAAAAGGCAGAGAAAGAATTTTTAAGCAAAGAAGGTGTCGTGACAAAAGTCTGATGGATGCTTAGATAGTTTGGGCACAAAGAAAGGATGGATGAAAGGCAACTGACAAAAGAAATTTACGTCGCGAATGTGGATGGAAGGGTCGGTAGGGGAAAACCATGGAAAACATACCTTGGCCAAATCACTGAAGAAGAAAGGCCAGGTCAAGAGTACCCTTAACCGGCGGGCTTGCATGAGGAGAATAATGAGTGTGAAGGAAGCAAGGGAAGTATGCCGAGATCTGCGGTCTCTGCCTACCCCTATGGGAGACAGGCATGACGATATGTACATATGTATGTATGTAATGTATACAATTTTGGTATGCTAGTGCGGCGGTTTTACCACCGTGTCACGATTGATATGTCACAAGCCCCTGTCGACTGTGTCGCGAGATTTACAAATACGATATTTTGGATAAATTTGTTACTTTGTGTCTGTTTCAGTAATCAGGTATTCGTCAACCGCTGCCTACATTGAATCTTAAAAGTATATTGGCCGGATAAAGTGGTATTCAACGAAGAGCTGTGGAGAATCAAAACATATAACCCAATAGATGTCCAGATACGTCGACAAAATGGAGATGGATAGGGCACACTCTCTGGCGCCACGCCAGTCATATGCCCAAACAAGCCCTCGATACAACAATAGTACATCTATGACCGAAGTGCAGAAGATGTGCCTATTCCTGGAGCGAAGTGAAGCGTATGGCCTCCAACAGGTCGAGATGGAGAAACGTCTTGTCTGCCCTATGCCCCACCAGGGCGACTTAGGACTCAGAGAGAGAGAGATATGTAGGATGAAAGTATAAAACGTTTTTATTATTAGTATATAATATACTATACGACCGATTGGCTCAATGGCGCGGCCCTCCGCCTACGGAGTCAATGGTCGCGGGTTCGATTCCCGCATCGGAATAAATATATATATATGGATTTATAAATATTTATTCCGAGTCTGGTAACCCCTCCAATCCGCATTTCCTTTCATTTCTTCTCTATCCTTTCTCTTCCTCTCCGCCAATCCACGGTCTGCCATGCCAATATATGCGTGGCTAGGGGCGAGTCTAGTCGAAAGCGTGCCGACTGTCCCGGGATCGGGCACCCCTGGATACTATGGTGCCTTACCTCAGCATGCAGGGCTCTGCTGGGGCTGACCTCCATCCTCCCTTGCGACTCGTGGGATTCACTAAGACGAATTTAATATACCTAATTCGTTGAAAAAATGACGGCGACGTGGTTCGCCATCCGTCACGTCCTGATTCTCACGAGGGCGAAAAGCGACTAATGAAGAGCCGTTTCGCTGAGATGAATGGTAGCGGATAGAGCTCTGTGGTCTCTGCCAACCCCTGCTGGGGAAAGGCGTGAATATATGAAAAAAAATATATATAATATAATAGTATATATTATAATGGGTTTCCGCAAAGCACACGCCTATAATACTTTTAGCCTTTAATATTTTTAACCCATATTAATTTGTCGTTTCGATGTCATTTTATACATCAGACGCCGGTAACAGAGCTAATATTAAACATGAGTCGATTTCTGAAATTGAAAATGTAACATACATATTCCGACTCGTCTTATGAACGCTAGGTATGCTTGGCGCAGACACGTCTGATATTCCCTTTGAATTATTATATACTTACGAACTTTTCAATTGCGATTATAACATAATGATATTATTTTTTTTCTAAATTGCTTAATTATTTATTTGTAGTTGATAATCGATACAAAAATATCCTGTATAATAATAAGAGCTTTAAAATATATACAACGTTTTTCATTGGTGGACAATGGCTTCTCTCAAAATTGAATTGCCTTGCTTCACTTTGGTGGACTGGGATTGCAGATTAATATTCATCTACTAATATTTGATTCTATAGTCGCCTCGTGTGATACCTATAGAAAGAAATGGGGGTACAAAGCGAAAAAACTAGAGCAATAAATTAAATATTACATTCCACAATATTTCCACAACTAAAAGTCCTATAATTTATGAAAACCTATGTATATATAAATGTCATATTCATTGTTTTTATTTGAAGAATACCTTCAAATAAAAACAATGAATATGACATTATTTAAATAAATTACCTACCATTTAAATAAATTACAGTTAAACAGTGGTACAGCCACGCTGCAGCCAAATACTTTGTCAAGAATAGCATAATATTCGTCTGTAGAATAAATGAGTCGGCTCGCCCGGGGAAGTACCACACTCCCGCAGAAAACCGGCGTCTGAGTGGTAGCTTACTTACCGCGCTTCGTACGGTGAGCGGCCGAGTTCCGGAGGCCGCCTTTTTTCACCCCTTCCTCCCCCTTCCCCCTGCCTCCCCCCTCTCCCCCCTCCCTCCTTTACCTCAGCATGCGGGGCTCTGCAGGGACTGACTTCCATCCTCCCTTACGGCTTTTAACAAATCTTATTATATCTAATTCGTTAAAATATGACGGCGATGTGATTTGCCACCCGTCACGTCCTGATTCCCACGAGGGCGAGAAACTACTAAAGTAGAGCCGTTTCGCTACCATGAATGTGAGAGGAAGGATTGATGAAAAGTTGGATGAACGTGAAGAAGGAAGCAAGGAAGGTGAGCCGGGATCGTAGCGGATGGAGATCTGTGGTCTTTGCCTAACCCTACAAGGAGACAGGCGTAACTATACGTATGTATGTATGTATATATTTCTATTTTAAATGTATGAACTTATTTAAACTTAAATATTTATTTGTAAGTCATAAAATAATTTAAATTAAAATGATAACCCGTATGATACCTTCGTATATCGTAAGTGCCAGACGTTCATAATTCGCGGCTCTGGTTGAATCTAATTCGAGTCCAAATCAAATATTAAGTCAAGATGAGACGTGGAAATGTTATTACATCTTCATTTGCAATGATTTCTCTGCGTATTTATTCGAAGGGGGAAGTCATATAAAATATGATACGCTCAGTATTTTGAAGACAGTATTAATGGGTAATATAATTTGATTATTGTCTTTTTTCTATGTGATAGGTGGGCAAACGAGCAAGCGTGTGGCCTGATGGAAAGCAACCAACGCCGTCCATATGCTACAACACCATAGGTATTACGGAAGCGTAGCCGGCCTATCCTTTATAGTAGGATTATGTAATCAGGCGATTTTGTTTGCTGTATGTAAATAGCCATCGTCGTCAGTGGTCATTGGGTACTATACGTACATACATACATATCGTCACGCCTGTCTCCCGTAGGGGTAGGCAGAGACCACAGATCTCCCTCTGCTACGATCTCGGCTCATACTTCCTTTGCTTCCTCCACACTCATTATTCTCCTCACGCAAGCGCGCCGGTTAAGAGTCTTCTTGACCTAGCCTGTCTCAAAAACTTCAGCAATTTGGTCAAGGTATGTTTTCCGTCGTCTTTCTCAACCGACCCTTCCATCCACATTCGCAAGGTAAATTTCTTTTGCCAGTCGTCTTTCATACATCCTCTCTATATCCAAACCATCTTAGCATCCCTTTTCAACTTTTGTCACAACACCTTCTTTTACTCCACATTGCTCTCTTATATCTTCATTTTTTATTCTATCATTGATAGTTACACCACACATACTTCTTAAGGCTCTATTAAGAAGTATGTGAAGTATGTATTATTATTTACTTATTTCTTGAGCACTATGTAATAGTAATTAGCAAAAGTGTCACAGTAACCCAAAAAATTTGAGAGGTGTATGTCAAACTAAAAAATTTAGCCAAGCGTGTGTTGTAGTCAAATACATAATTTCAAAAGAAACCTATTTACAGCATGTATCATTCAGTTAATGTTAGTTTAAAGAGTTTTTCTAATCATGTCCCTTTTTTAAGACAGCTAGAGGATTGTATAAGCCAACATTAACTGGCAAATTCTACCAATCCGATAGAATGGGCCAAGTATTTTACAAATCATTAGTCCGACGGATATTTGTCAATGTCACTTGTCGAATGAACGTTTCTACAAAATTTAAATAGACCCACCCAAGTGATATTCTCGCTATTATAATTCTTTTGTGACAAAAGTTAAGGGCGAGTTTCGCGTCAAATGCCAACTTGTCAGCGGCAGATACAACTTTGTATGCCAGTACAAGGCAAGTCGATTAAAGTTTCTCGGGAAACTTGGTAATGATTTCATGAAATACGAATAAAAAGTTGGGCGGCCGCACAACCTTTAATGATGTAACTTCATGAAGATTTCTCAGTTGTTTTACTTGTTGAGAAAACCGTTTTTAAAATGAAACTAATTTAATTATGAGATCTTTACCAATCTTCAATCATGGGATCTTTAGGGGTTTTTTCTTCGATGTAATTGAAATTCTTCCAAGTCAAATTAATTTATTTTTCTATTCATTGTACATTTATATATCTTATTCATACTTTATTAAAGCTTTTCACTTTACATTTTATATCTCAATATATATAATTTCAATTTCTTATGCCGGACGGGTGACATGTCTATTGAAAGACGTTGTAGAACTTTAACTTTTTGTTTTTTATATAAAATTGTAATGATTTTATGTAATTTTAGCCGTAATATAACGATACACGTCAATTAAGTCGGAAAAAAATCTTGCCTCTGACAGTTATCTTAGAGTACGCTGCCTAAATCATTCGAGTTACACAAAGATGATGTACCGTAGGATTGTAATAATTCTAAATAAAAATTCGCGACAGCATATATCTACCTTTTATGTGGAAACCACTACGACCAAAATTGTGAACCATAAAATTAACTAAATTAGATACTACTAGCCTTTGTCCGCGGCTTCGCTCGCGTGGAATTTGGTTTGCCACATAAAGTGTCGTGACATATCATTTTAAATAAATATATATTTTTATACTTAATTTATGGTTCTCTGATCACTCAATTTATTCTCTTAAGAAATTCCTAAAAGAAGATACATACATATATATCACACCTGATTTCCGTACAGGTAGGCACAGACCTCTATCTACTACGACCTCTTCTATATCTGAATATTTTCAAAAAAAAAGTTATTTTTTCAAATTGTTTAACAAAATAAATAAAAGAATAAATGGATTGCTGTCAGAAAGACTATTTAATAGAAATAAAATTACTTTGAAATTCATATATTTTTTCTTATAACATATATTATATCATCACATTGCCATGAGTGGCTATATTATGAAGCTTTTATACGTCTTTTTTCATCTCGTTACACTGCACATTATACAAATATAGAATTATTATTATATCAACGCAAAAAGCGAAAACGTAGTAAACCGCAAAATAAAATTCACCAGAGCCAAAAAAAAAACTTTTAAGAAGAAACTGCCAGTTTCAAAGCTGTACAAATTTTTGTATTGGTCATCGAGCTATGAGACTGAGACCATTTGATGCAATATTTTTACCTGATCCGAATATGCAATAAAAATTTTTTGACATCTTTTTTTATGGGATAGGAGGGCAAACGAGCAAGCGTGTCGCCTGATGGATAGTAATCAACGCCGCCCATAGACAACCACGACACCGCAGGAGTCGTGGAAGCATTGCCGGCCTTTTAAGTATGTGTAGGCTTGTTTTTTTGAAGTTGCCAATGTCGTATTGGTTCGGATCTATTTCATTTAGAGTGTTTTCGCTTTTTTGCGAAGATATGTACATATACCGAGGAATTGTTATAGAATGAAATAGTCATAATTTAAATTTTCGAACCGTTCTTGTAACATTTTATGTAATAATTGCATTTTCGAAAATACAAATGATTTAATTTAATTTGGCCCGTTTTCGGCGAATTTATAACTCGATGAATGCCGTGTATCGCGCCAAACGCTGTCACGTGGTTTAAGGCTATGGTTTCATTAACATATGATAGCGTGTTTGCTAACTGATACACATAATAGTTTTTTGTCTTACTCGTATAATATTTTTTCAAATATTAAATACGATGTGTCGATTGACTTATTTAGTAGTTAAACATTTTTATATAAAAATAAAACATTTTCAAAATGTACAAGTTGCAATGTCTCTGATTTTGGGACTAAATTTTAATGTTTGATATAAAAATTAACTAGTACAGATTTTTCAATTTTCATTAATAGCGTGGTTTTATTTAATTTTATTATGTCATGTTAGTTTTTTATAATTTTAATTTTGACGTATAAGTGGAGTGACATGAAATAAATGCGTGTATCCTGAATTTTTAAGCTGTGAAAGTCTATAGAAAGTTTTGGTAGAAAGACCACATGTTTTTAATTTATTTTAATATCAATATCAGCCCGCGGCAGTCCACAGCTGGACATAGGCCTTACTCAAGGCGCGCCACTTAGCCCAAGCTGCATCTACACGAAAACAATTCGCAAATAAAACTGGCTATATGGAATAATTCGTTGTGATTCGCAGTGTGGACACGCCTTAACTTTTCAAACTTCGAAACATGCTATCATTTGCAGCTTCCACCCCAGCGACCAGCCAGTAACGCGCTAGCTCGTGATTGGGGTAGACGTTCACGGGGTTGTAACTTCTCGCGAAAGTTGGCGGGAATTGTGAGAAATATTTTATCGTAACCAGATATCTTTATATTAGTATATTTATACTTTCGGACTCAACAAGGATTATTTATAATTTCGTGTAAAAAAAACTGAGTGAGATGTTTGTTTGTGAATTGAATTTTTAAGGTAAGTATTATATAATTTGCTTTATTATTGTTTTGGATTTAATATTTTAGGTAAAAAATATCCTGTGTGTCATGTACCTATCGAAATACAAAAAAATTATTTTTGGTATTAGAAGTTATTATTATTAAAAAAATATATTTTTTTATTTTAATTTCTACGAATTAATGGGTAGATTGATTTATTTGTATTATTTTGAGTTTACTTTGTATTATTTTTAAATTGAAAAATTAATGAAAAATATAATTATTAATATAAAATAATAAGATTAATGCACATAAGTTAAATATTTTTTTCGTTGTATTTGATAGTAATTTAAAAAACCAGGGATAGTGAAAATTATTATTTCTATCATTTTAACATGGTTCAATTTCAGCATCTCGATAAATATATGTATGGCCTATATATTTATGGGTCTGGGTGTCTAGCCAAATTGTCTTAGATAGTATAAAGTAAAAAAAATAAAATGATAAGAAAAAATTCTGAGTGTCCACATAGCAATTATTAATGGTATAAAACCATAGTTTTATATCATAATAGGTCCTCCTTATATTATTCAGGAAGCGTTAGTTAGTTTATATTTTTTATGGGACAGGAAGGCAAACGAGCAAGTGTGTCGTCTGAAGAAAAGCAATCAACACATCTCATCGACACCTACAACACCCTGGATTGCATATGCGTTGTCGGCCTTTGAGACAGGAGTAGACTTGTTTTTTGAAGATTCCAATGTCGTATCGCTTCGGAAATACCACTGAAGTTAGCGGATTCCACAGAGTGGTGATGCGTGAAATGAAGTTTCGGGAAAAACGCATCGTACTGGATCGCCGCTCATCCAGTTGATGGGGATGAAACTTATATAAATCCCGATGCAGGAATCGAACCCGCGACCAATGACTTTATGCGGTAACTTCGCCACTGAGCTAATTAGGTCACCAGGGAAATGTTACTGTGGTCGTAATTGACTAAAATAACTTTATTATGAATGAAGTGTGCAATGTAATTAGTTCTTTAATTTATCTTTACACAGTGAATCCCCGTAAAATTGAAACCAGCTGTTACAGATGCAGCAGCCTGTTTTGGAATAAATGACAATGTTCATTTACTTCCTGAGTTTTGTTGTTTTTTAATTAATAAAACGATGGTAATGTACTAAAATTAAACGCGATCGCTTTTGAAAAACAAATCGAAAAAATGATAAGGGATAAATTAAAAATGTATTTTATGTAATTTACGTTTTGTGACGATCAATTGGTTCGGAGGTTCGAATCCCGCATCAGAATATATGCACGTATTGCTATATATTCAGTGTCTGATAATCCCGCCACTTCGGACTGAAAAAGCAAAAAAAAAAAACTAACGCTGTTGGCGTAGCGACCCAAAATGGATCTTGGCCTCCGACAGATCTTACACCACCTTGCCCTCTCCTGCGCCACCTCCTGCCAATTGCAAACTAGAAGGTTGCGCAAGTCATCCTCGATCATGTCTCTCCAGCGGTACCTGGGGCGCACCGACAGACGTCGTCCAGTTGGGCGACCCACATACGCTATTTTTAGCCTTAGTCATTGAACAAGCGTGGTGGATTAATTTTTTTCTCTTCCAGAAATGAGAAGGCACATGTCATGAAACTTCTTCCCACGCACCATCAGTCTCTTCAGTGGTATTTCGGAATCGATACGATATTGAAACTATCCTATACATTTCTCAAAGGCTCGCAACGTTTTTGCAATGCCTATGGTATTGCAAATGTCTAAGAGCAGCGTTGATTGCTTTCTATCAGGCGATATACTGGCTTCTTTGCCTTCGTAGGTTCGCTTATTGCTTTGCCATGGAGTCATTAAATCGTCATAATAATTTTATTTATTATAATAATTATTATAACGTCTTAATTTATTCTAATAAAAAATAATATTAGTCTTTATTTATTCTAATTCTAATAATAATATTAGAATTAGAATAAAGCACGGCTTGTGTTTAGACTATAATATGTATATTATGACCGAATATATTTGAACCATTAATAGTAATGGTTCATCCATTAACAAATATATTCGGTCATAATATACATATTATAGTCTAAACACAAGCCGTGCATTTCGCTGCAATAAATTATGTGGCATATATGTATTTGTGTTTAGTGTATGAGCGCTAATTTCCCCGGGGCCGTGATATAATCCCGGGTAACCAGTTTATTGTGATCTTTTATATCATCATTCATTGTTCTTTTCTAGGTTTTCTATTACAACTATGAAAGGTATTGTGATTGGTCTATCATTGTGACGAACGCAAGCACACTCTAATCATAGACGTGATGCATTTTTTGTAATTTAAAATATCATTCGTATATCGGACTCGTTGAGATACATTATGTCTGAACTGTCTTTGATAGTGAATTAATAATTTTTTGATATACTTTACTTGTTAATGGAAGTGATAGACCAAAATGAGCTGGTCACACCAAGCACACAGTAAACAAGCACCGCAGCCTAAACATTTTTAACCATTAATATGAATAACTATGACCAATTGGATCAGTGGCGAGGCCCTCCGCCCGCGAAATCAATGATCGCGGGTTCGATCCCCGCATTTATTCCGATGATGTATATATATGAATTACAAATATTTATTCCGACTCTGGTAACCTCACCAATCCGCATTGGACAAGCGTGGTGGGTTAACGTTCTTCCAGAAATGTGGAGGCCCCTGCTCAGCAGTGGGAAATATACGGGCTGTTAAAAAAAATATGAATAATGGGAGTGGAAGGAACAAATAATGAGGAAGGGAGAGAGAAAAGAAAGAAGAAAGGAATTCAGCCTTCGGAATCTTCCACTTACACGTACGAAATGCGATTTCGTTAATGCGGATATTCTTTGAGGATGTGATACTTCCCATTGATCCGACCCATTTGTGTTTTTATGGCTCATTTTGAGCATTAACCCCTTAACATACAATAACGTCTGAGAGAGGTCGATCATTTCATGTGGAATTGTAGACTGACGTATTCGTGACGTCCAGAACTATCTCATACGGACATCGGGAAGTATATTTTAAATAATTGAATTATTTAACTCATTCATAATAAGTACTTACCTTTTATAATATATTTATATATGCATTTATTTATTAAAACAAAATCCATAGCGTATTAAATGCTAACTCTGCTATCGGTATTAAAACTAAATGCTACTCTTTGACATTACAGAAATATATAAATCATTTGGTAAGCATCGAAAGAGGTCATATATTTCATTTTTTTTATTTATTTAATTGAAAGAAAGAATAATATTATATTATAATACATATGAGCCCAATAAACCTTATTGGTTTTTCCTGGGCCCAGACCCCTCTCAATTTAATTAAATAATTTATTAATCTTATAATCTATAAAAACCTAAATCATAATGTGACCAAAATATCTATATAATAGTATCTGATTTAAACCTTATGAAATAAATGGCGATCTACATATGTTTTGAACGTTCGGATCCATAGGATATTATCGATTGTACCATTACTTTATGCATATACAGGCTGTCCCAGAACTCGTTATACTATCGATGTCAACCATTTTCTACTATAAGTTTAATTGAAATATTTGACACAAATTAGAATCATATTAAAATAATTTGCTAGTTTTCCATAAAGAAATATAAGAAGGATAAGACTTATATACATATGTATGTATGTAGAGTGACTTATTAATGGAGTCAGGCGTTACTTTGCGAAAATCCATCACTATGTGGACAGTCGAAAGTTTTACTTAGCTAAGATCCGCGACAAGCAAAACAATAACAGAAAATTAATAATGTGTGTTTTTCTGCTTAAACTAAATAAAAATAAACAAAATAAAAAGAAAAAAGGAACTTTTCGGTTGTCTTCCGTAGAATCTACTATACCTGAAGATGCCTCGTGTTGGGGCGAAACACGTGTCGTTTACAAGATGGAAAAGTGGTAATGTGTATTTGGTGTTGTGTATAGTGGTTGTTGTTTTTGGTTTAAGTTACAAATAAATCCACTTCATCCAGCAGAAAAACACACATTATTCATTTTCTGTTATTGTTTTGCTTATCGCGGATCTTAGCTAAGTAAAACTTTTGACTGTCCACATAGAGTGACTTTACAATGGTTTCTTTCCTTCCAGATATCTCAGTTTTCACTTCACTTGACGAATAAAGGAGCCAGTTCGTTATAGTCGATGATCGTTTATCACTAAGTGACCCAATTTCTTCGCGGATTGCCACCTGTCAATATTGTTTGACGTAGGTTCTCGCTTGTTACGGCTAGATAACATACTTTATTGTTATTTATGTTCTTTCTTTAACTTATACTTGTTCAGTGTTTGGTTCAAGATATCTTTTTGTTGATTTATATTTAATGAAAACTTCTTATAATGATTCTATGATAATCATTGTGTTATTATGACTTTGAGTTTTTAAAAGTCAGGTCTACCACGCTGCTGAACAAGATACCTCCAGCGATGTTTCCGACCTCATAAGATCTGCAAAAAACAAGACTAACATATTTCTTAAAGGCCGGCAACGATTCTGCACTGCCTACGGCACTGCGGATGTCTATGAACGGCGTTGATTGCTTTCCATCAGATGACACGCCTGCTCGTTTGCCTTCCTATTCCATAAAAATAAAGGAACTGTTTACGTAGCATATGTTAAATAAGTTGATTATCATGTCATACAAATAACCTAACTTTATTACAGAATAAAGATAATTTGCAAATAATCGACTTATTTTAAATTATATAGCATCAAAAGTTGTGATGATAGTTTTTTTACAAAAGCTAAAATAAAACCATTTTAACATTATAATAAACAAACAAAAAGAAAATCATTTTAATCCACAAGTGTCATAAAATTGTTCTTGCTCAGCCAGCTAGCCAGGCGTTGTATTGGAGTACATTGCACTGGTTTTCAGCAAGAAAAAAATTGCTTATTCTAATAAAGAAGACTAGTTGAATTCCGGCTAAACCCTGTGAGGTTTTCGTGGTGCCTTAATATTGCTATTTTAGATTTAAATGTATTGAAAAGTTAATGAAATAAAATAAATAATAAACATATTCCCATCAAAATTATACATATGAAATAATAACAAAAAATAAATATTAATCTTACGATTAGAACTAAATGCTTAGTTTTTAAAGTACAAAACATGCATGAAAAATAAGGCAAAAACAATTAAGAGTAATTATAAATATACTTGAAAAAAATATCTAGAAAAAAATAGGGAAAAAATAAGAAACTAAAGTAAATAACTATTCAGACATGAAGAAATTTTGTTTCACCAAAATCAAATGTCAGAGACGAGGTATGTGTCTATATATGTGTGCGTGTGTGTGTTTTTGGGTCTGTGTAAATAAAACGACGTAAATAAAACGGACCGACAAACATATGTATTACCAAAATAAATGATATTACAAGAATGAAACAAGAAATATTGATTTCGATTATGTATAATCAACAAGTTATAACAAATGATTTTAAAACATTTATTACCAAATATAATAATAGCACACAATGCAATTAAATAAAAGAAATGTTTGTTCCGAATACATACCGACTATATTTGTTAGTAGTGAGTGTCGTTGAAGACAGGTCAAGTGGTGCTAGGAAGGTAGATAAAATTTTACTCGACGGTCGCGACTAGAAATTATAAATATCTTGGACAAAATGTATATTACTTATATGAACATTTCTTAATTCAAAAACACTTATAAAAAAATAAGACTGATCACGTAAAGTGGACGTAAAAGTATTTTTTATAAACCCGTATATCTCCCACTACTGAGCACGGCCCTCCTCATTTTTGAAGATACACATAAACCCACCAACGCTTGTCCAATGCGGATTGGTGGGGTAACCAGACTCGGAACTTCTGCAGGCCACACATACATTTATCCTGATGCGGGGATCAAACCCGCGACTATTTACTCCGTTGGCGGTAACTTCGCCACTGATTCAATTGGTCGTATAAATGATGGTTAATTGGTGTTTAGGCGGAGAATCAATTAGCGTTTTTTATGGGATAGGAAGGCAAACGAGCAGGCGTGTAACCTGAAGGAAAGCAATCAACGCTGCCCGTAGACATCCTCAGCACCATAGACAGTGCGGAAGCGTTGCCGAACTTTAAGTAAAGTCGTTAGGGGAAGGCTGAGTTCCGGAGCCCTCCGGAACTCAGCCGCTCACCGTACGAAGCGCAGTAGCAAAGTTACGATTCAGACGCAGGTTTTCTGCGGGAGTGTGGTACCTCCCCATTCATGCTACAGACAAATATTATGCCATTCTTGCCAAAGTATTCGTCTGCAGCGTGGCTCTATCACTAGTAAAAAAGCTTACTAAGATCTACGAAAAATTATGTGTTTGTGTGTGTGTGTACAAATCAGTATATACACACACCAATACCTTAATTATATATAAGACACATGATTGTTTTTCTTTTATTCAGTTATACGTTACGTTACAGGGGTAAATCGAATCTATCTCTTGAAAAGTTACTACTAAGTAACCATCACTGTCGCTCTGTCAAGAGCGTTATGTATACGAAGAATACGTTTCTCTTCCTCTTCTCTTACTCATCTTCTACAATAGGGTGTCCGCTGGCACAATTAGGTTACAATTCGAGTAATCACTAAATACATGCTTACTGTTTATTTTATGCCAATATTGAGAGAACACCCTGCCTTCAATTCGCGCATATGGCTTCAATATGATGGCACGCTTCTTCGTGATTTCTTCCCTAACAAATTAATAAGCCGTTTCGGTCATATCCCCTGGCCACTCAGGTCCAGTCCCCTATAGACTTCTTGTGGGGGGTACTTCAAAAATAAAGTTCAGTACTAAAAGAAAATATCGTCCGTGAGGTGAAGGACATCCCGACGTCACTACTTCAGCGAAAAGCACAGAATACTTTGACTAGATAGATTTCAGTGTAGCCGACGTGATAATTAGTTTTTTTTTTCTTTATTGTATGTTCGAAAACCTACTTCTTTCATCGGATACTCCTTATTTGCTAACATACTTGCCACGTTCGTCACCCACGGAAAGAAACGAGTGACCCTATTATATGGGGAGAACCAGACACGAAGTCTTTATTATTTATCTCGATACATTATTTTTAGCATTATTTCTAATAAAGCGTTTATTAACTGCTTCTATTATTACAGCGGGAGATCGTATTATCTGGGTTATTACAAGATAAAGGATTTTTTAATATAATTCAAAATGAAGACCACCAGCCGTCGGCGGAAGACCGTAATAAAGGCTATATTGGACATTTAATCGTTCCTTTTGTTCATTCCGCCTTCAGTCTTAGACATTGGACATGATTAGTAAAAATTACTTAGTCTAAAATCTGCGTATAAAACTCTTGGTCTTAGTCTGTCTAGCCTAGCTTCAGTTAGGGTCACTTTTACGGTTTAATTTTTGGGATAGGAGGGCAAACGAGCAAGCGTGTCGCCTGATGGAAAGCAATCAACGCCGCCCATAGACAATCGCGAGACCGCTGGAGTCACGGAAGCGTCACCGGCATTTTAGGTGTAGGCTTGTTTTTGAAGGTGCCAATGGCGTATAGGTTCAGAAAGTCGGCCGAAGGTTCCACAAAGTGGTGGTGTGTGGAAAGAAGTTTCACGAGAAGCGCACTGTAGTGGATCGCCACTCATCCAGATAGTGTGGATGAAACTTTTCTTTACGGCGAGTTGTGCGGTTTTTTTATGGGATAGGAAGGCAAACGAGCACAGGGCCGAAGGCAGAGTGAAAGTGTAGCCGACCTTTAAGAAAAGTGTTATTATGGGAGTAAGAATAGGAGGGGAAGGGGGTAGAGGGAAGAGGGAGGGACTCTGGAAATCGGCCGCTCACCGTACGAAGCGCGCTAGCTAAGCTACCACTCAGACACTGGTTTTCTGGCGAGAGTGTAGTACTTCCCCGGGCGAGCCGGCTCATTCATGCTACAGACAAATATTATGCCATTCTTGACAGAGTATTCGTCTGCAGCGTGGCTCTATCACTATAAAATAATTTCCCCATTTCGCTTGAATTTCGTCGTTATTCGTTTTAAAATTTTTGGTAGACAACACTTTTAGGACTGAAGCATTTATTTTGGAATAGTTAACAGTAACGGGTTTAAAAAGCAACAACTTGAAACTTTTATCTCTAAACCGTAAAAACATTTCTTGTTCCACGACGGACTGAATCGACCTAAATAAACGTGAAACATATTCTTCACCGTTTTAGCATATGGTAGTTACTATTGTTGAAAAGAGATAGCAGATAGCAAAAGAGTTGTTATTGTGGGACGATTTTTTTTACAACCCACTGCTGAGCATGTGCCTCTCTATTTCTGGAGGAACAAACGTTAACCCACCACGCTTGTCCAATGCGTCTAAGGCCATACACATATTTATTCCGATCTGTGGGTCGAACCCGCGACCATTATTTCTGTGGGCGGGTTACCCGTCACTGAGCTGCTCGTACGCCTATTCCATTAAGGAACTTCGTAAATAGCGTGCCCAGAGCGATTGGAATCGATGAGCAATAAATGTTCTGATCTACTCTCTACGTATAGGTACTATGTAAAGACCCCGAAGATTTATCCTTGCAAATAATTCCTTTTTGAAGTGGCTACAGGGACATATCGCGTAATGGAGAAGGGCATTCATTTTTTACAAATCTTTTCCGGCTTAGGAACCTAGTATGAGCCCCTCGTCACTTTTGACATGTGCTTTGTATGCAGATATTATAAATTGGGTAATATCTTTCGAGTACCATATGTTACCCCGCGTAGAGTGTACTGAAAGGAACATTGTTACATTTCGACCGACCGATTGGCTCGGTGGCGGGGCCCTCCGCCCGCGGAGTCAATGGTCGCTTTCGGGGTTCGATTCCCGCATCGGAATAAATATTTATATGGATTTATAAATGTTTATTCCGCGTCTGGTAACCCCCCAATCCGCATTTCCTTTCCTGCCCCTTCCTTTCTTCTCTATCCTTTCCCTTCCTCTCCGCCAATCCACGGTCTGCCGTGCCAATGGATGCGTGGCTAGGGGCGAGCCTAGTCGCAAGCGTGCCGATCGTCTCGGGGTCGGGCTCCCTCGGGGACTATGGTGCCTTACCTCAGCATGCAGGGCTCTGCTGGGGCTGACCTCCATCCTCCCTTGCGGCTCGTGGGATTCACTAAGATGAATTTAATATACCTAACTTGTCGAAAAGTGACGGCGACGTGGTTCGCCACCCGTCACGTCCTGATTCTCACGAGGGCGAAAAGCAATGGCGAGCCGTTTCGCTGCGATAAATGGCAGCGGATGGAGCTCTGTGGTCTCTGCCAACCCCTGCGGGGGATAGGCGTGAGTATATATATATAAATATATATATATATATATATATATATATATATATATATATATATATATATATATATATATATATATATATATATATATATATATATATATATATATATATATATATATATATATATATATATATATATATATATATATATATATATATATATATATATATTACATTTTGAGTAGTTATATGATTTTATTGTGACAAAGGAGGCATGCAGGTAACTTGATAATAAGTAGTATAATAGTAAGTAAATAATAATTAAAAATAAATAAGTGTCAACTTTTTTAAATGTCTTTAACGCTTCCGTACTGCCTTTATCGCTGTGAACGTCTATGGGCGGTGTTTGTTGCTTTCCATCAGGTGACACGCCTACTCGTTTGCCTTCCTATTCCATAAAAAAAAATCAAAAACATATATATTCTGCGCTACTACCACATTCGATCTGGCCCTTCATACATGGCTCTACTAGTATTAAAGACAAAAGTCTATACAAACTAAGGTATGTAGAATTGAACTTTGAAAAGGGATCCTTACATAAGGGTTCGTTCCATGCGGTTAGTTTTGTAACAGTGAAACGGTTACTTTATCGGTCCGCGCGGCATATTTCTCGAGGACTTTCGTATTTTGAGGAGTATGTTAATATCTTGACCCTTGTTATTGATGGTTAGGTCACAACCGTATGTTGGATTTATAAAATTTGTTTGTGCAATTATTGACTAAGAATTATTATTTTTATAAGCATAAGCAAATTAAATACCCAAAGACAATGACTTAGTCTTTTTATTATTTGTAATATTTATATATATATATATATATATATATATATATATATATATATATATAAACTGCGGTCTTATCGGTAATAGCGAATCCTTCCAGACAACCGTAGGATGGATATAATGTTAAAATTATAATTTGATTAGGTTGGTGATACATTAAAGTTATGAAGATAGGAATGAAAAAAAAATATTAATGAACAAAGGTGAAAGTCATAATCAAACAAACACACACACACACATATATATATATATATATATATATATATATATATATATATATGTGTGTGTGTGTGTGTGTGTGTGTGTAGTTGAGAAATGCAAAGCGAGTCTTAAGATAAGGGGTAACAATGGTTAAATAAAATAAAGAAGAGGCTAGCTGTTCTTTCCTTAAGATATGGGGAGTATCATGCCAAACAGTGGGACATATATAGGTTGTGAAAAAAAAATTTTAGACGAATACGCTAGTCAAAAGGAATAGACGTTTTCTGGAGAATTGTACGTACCCTCTGTTCTTCAGGTTACGTAGCCAAGTTTAGTTTAAGTGTTAATATGACGTGGTAAACATTTATTACCAATCAATAATTTCTCTTGGGACCACTCACAACCGCTTTCGATTAGTTTTATAGCCTTATCATAAGTTGCCAACGCTCGGTTATTAATGTAATATATCAAGAGCTTTTATAGAGATGTCTACACATGTATATAAATGTATACGTATATTATAACTTATTAATATTTTTAAGTTAAAAGAATAAGGAAAAAGGGGGTAACCAAAAAACAATTTACAACGTAACTCAAAGAAAAGGCAACGATGGAGACGAATAGAGAATGAGTTCCTCCGTCAAATTCTGAACGACGATGTTACTTCTACAACTTTGTACAGCAAACTTGGCATCCACTATGATGGTCTTTAAAGAAATTTGGAAAAAGTGAATTGTATTTGAAACCCTTTCGCAATTAAACATTTCATGAATTTTTAACTCTGCAGTACAATTGGTAGGAGGAAATGTTCACACTATGGTATAATCTTTATTTTTGTTTTTTTTT
Source organism: Baronia brevicornis (assembly GCA_031353405.1). NCBI lineage: Eukaryota > Metazoa > Arthropoda > Insecta > Lepidoptera > Papilionidae > Baronia > Baronia brevicornis. Next base: position 603,191 of record JASFAT010002092.1, on the reverse strand, counting down.
ATATATTCACGCCCACCCCCCGCAGGGGTTGGTAGAGACCACAGAGCTCTATCCGCTACTATTCATCGTAGTGAAACGGCTCTCCATTGGTCGCTTCTCGCCCTCGTGAGAATCAGGACGTGACGGGTGGCGAACCACGTCACCGTCATTTTTTTCAACAAATTAGCTATATTAAATTCTTCTTAGTAAATCCCACGAGTCGCAAGAGAGGATGGAGGTCAGCCCCAGCAGAGCCCCGCATGCTGATGTAAGGCACCATAGTACCCGGGGAGCCCGATCCCGGGACGGTCGGCACGATTATTAAGGGATATGTCAACTAAATGACATATCCCTTAATAGGAATCTCTAGTCCATACCATAAAAACAAAACCGTACCGTTATCTGCCCTCCATGCTGAGGTAAGGCACCATAGTACCCGGAGAGCCCGATCCCGGGACGGTAGGCACGCTTGCGAGTAAGCTCGCCCTTAGCCATGCAGCCTTAGGCACGGCAGGCCGTGGATTGGCGGAGAGAAAGGGAAAGGATAGAGAAGAAAAGAAAGGGCAGGAACGGAAATACGGATTGGGGGATTACCAGACTCGGAATAAATATTTATAAATCCATATATATATATTTATTCCGATGCGGAAATCGAACCCGCAACCATTGACTCCGTGGGTGGAGGGCCCTGCCACTGAGCTAATCGGTCGTCGGTCGGTGGTATTATCTATTAGTATAAAAATTGGAGATTTTTTTTTAAATTTTTGACTTTGGATTTGGTACCTTTTATGTATTGCTATAGCAGTGGTTAGTTTTGGATATAAGAAATCCGTTTGTATTTGAGGGTAAAACTGTTTTATTTTATTTCTTCTTCTTCTCATTCTATGACGAGCCAGATATCGCCATTATTAATTTACAACATTTATAAATTATATAAAATTGTAATTAACATAATATAGAACATATATGAAGTAATTAGAAACGATACATGAACATAAAATCATAATATCAATATTTATAAATGCCAAAGAAGAAAGGTATGTAAAGGTATTAATTTAAGGTATGTAAAGGCTTGGTTTTTAAAATTGCCAATATGATATCAGTTCAAAAATGCAGGTAGCTGGAGGTAGCTGGTTCTACAGGGTAATGGTGCGTGGAAATAAGTTTCGGGAGAAGCGCAACTTCTGGATCGCTCGATCGCCGGTCATCCAGATGGTGGGGATGAAACTTTTGTTTTTACCGAGTTATTCTATTGTGGAACTCAACGGCAGGAATTATTCCAAACAATTTTTCGGAGCACTTTCCATGGTAAAAGCGGTAAAAATGCTGAGGGATGAGATGGCCTTCCGCAGCGCTAGAGAAACAAGCTGATCGGTGAGATCTTTCTTGGTCATCGACGATTCGGATCGCCCAACTTCGTATGCGGTCAAGTGTAAGAAGTTGATACTGGGGAGCCCCGACCCAAAGATGAAACTAAATGACATATCCCTTAATAGGCATCTCTAGTCGTCCATACCATAAAAACCAAACCGTACCGTTATCGGATCGTGATCGGTTTAATCTATTATAGACTGGATTTAAATGAATAGGCGGAAATTTCTTATAACCAAAAAAAGACAATAAAAAGAATATCAACTTTTAATTTATATAAAAAATAGTTTCATACCTAGTAACATCATCATCATTAATACAGTCTTGACAGTGTACTCCATTAGACTCCCCTCAATTAAATTACTATGAGAACAACGCACCGTACCTACTCATCTAAACGACATATCCCTTAATAGGCATTTCTAGTTATCCATACCATAAAAAAACCGTACCGTTATCGGATCGTGAGCGGATACCGGCGTAAACATTGTAATAAAAGCGAGGGCCCTATCTACCGACGCGATCAACACCTCATGAATAAATTTGCAAGAGTTTTCCGACTGATAGCGCGTCGTGTAACGCCGACCCGAGTGGAAGCGATAAACGAATTTGTGTCAAGTTGTTATCCAAATAGTGACACGATCGCATCCTATTTAGTGGGACGGAAAATGTCGAAGTTACTACCGAGCTAGAGACAAATTGGGTTAAACTTAACATGTACGGTGTTAGTACAAGTCATAAACATGTCATGAAAATCGTTGCAGAATTATTTGTGGGATGTAATAACGTTTCATGACATTGTTTAAGGGACAAACAACGATTTACAATGTTGGTGTGTTCCTTCCATCATTTTCCAACTGTTGCATTTTAATGCCGTTTACTATAGACAGATGGCGCTTTTACAAATCTTTTTCTTTGATGGCGATTAGTTATAAGTATTATGCCAGTGTCAAGTAAAATACAATAATATCCAACCTCCTGACTGTAACTCGTCCTGTAACAAGTCAGCTTATCACGTTATGTCTTGATAAAATGCTGGCAATTTTACCAAAACCTTCTATTGACTTTTTTAGTCAACTTAAAAACTTACGATACATGCATTTATGTCATATCACTTCACTTATACTCCTTAATTGAACTATATTGCATAATACACCACAACAACGAAACAATATAACTGATAATAATATAAGATTATGGAAATTAAATAAAAACACGTCACAGATGTAGGTTGGCGGGAAAAGTCTTACAAATCTTTATTCGTACATTTTCATTTTATATTTCTACAGTAATTATTTGAACTTTGTGTACAGGTCTCTGTTTGTTCTTCTCTCCATTTATCCATTTATTTCTTGTTTACTCGTGAAAATGGATGAATTAATCTTAGTGAGATTTTCACGAGAATTTATAGTTTTTTTCAGGACGTTTCTGTAGATTTTGTTTGACGTCAAAAAATAGCATATAAGCTAATAATATATATAAATTTAAAATAAATGTAACATGTAATTCATACTATATATAAGAAAGAGAGATAGAAAAAAATTATATTATATTTTTCTTTGTCTATTTAGTATTATTTTAAAATGTGGATTGAAATATTTTACAATGTTTATGTACGATCATTACTTGCAATTTAAAAAAACTGGGATAAAAATCGGGGGTGTGCCTTTCGGTTCATCGTCGTTCTTATGAACTTCATTATACAGTGGTAAAAGTTTAATCGATTATAGTCTGGATCTTAATGAAATTTCTTATCACCAAAAAAAGACAATTAAAAGAATATCAACTTTTAAGAATTTGCATAAAAATAGTTTCATGCCTAATAACATCATCAACATTAA